>JAAOAU010001220.1:0-25549 GCA_013186845.1 Fusarium sterilihyphosum
TATAATATACTATCCCGGGCTTGCTAATCAGGGCCTAAAGTATTAAATTACTAAAGCTAGGTATCTTAAGATCCATCTGAAGACCCGGACCGTGTTAACGCTCATCTTAGGATCTGTCTAAGGATACAACCAACCTGCGTTTGTTCCACACGGATCATCTTGACTCATAAAACAGTGTTCAGAACTAGATAACCCGCTAAACCAAGTTTTGGACTGCTTCGGAGCAAATTCCTCTTTGTCGTCACTCTCTTCACGTCCGCGCTTGCTCGCTAGAGCTGGTTTTTTGCCCTCTACGGGTGATGTGGCCCGCGCGCCATGATCTTAAGATGGGCATCGTGTTCCATCTCAATCGTGCCGTTGCGCAGTGAGAACAGAAGAAGGGAAAACATCGCCATGTGATGAATGACAGGCCTGCGCTCGATCTACCCTTCAATCGTAAGCTTACAAATTAATTGTCTGTCTTGATCGAAAAAGAAAATCCCCCTACTAAAGCGGAGCGTAATATGTTCGACGACGACAGACATTCTGACTTGTTACAGCTTAACCTGGATCTCAAGATGCGTCTTAGATTGAGTACCCTAAACACGTTTCGGATCTTAAAGATAAGATGTCACGACAAGATCATCACTCAGACAATCTAGAGGGGCATATTTACTTTGTGACATCGGGGTCATCTGCCATATAATAACAGTCATGACAAGATCGGCGTTCGAAAGGCGTGATCTTATGGAGGCGGCAGAAAACAAATGGGTTGCTCAGAATATGAAACACTGCAACGTCAAGACTTTCTTACCTTAAATTCCTGGAAAGCAAGTACGTTGTTTATTTGCGCCAGTACTGAAAGCATCGGCGCTGAAGCAACGCAGCAAGGAGAGGCTCGACATGGTGCTGCTCTTGCGATAACATCGTGCCAGCTCAAGCATGCCCAGTTGCGATGAACATCTCGACTGTCCTGCACCTCAATTGGCTAGTGTCATCTACTTTTAGCAAAAGCTGGCACCGTAGAACTGTGAATGCCAGCTTCAGGCCCAGCCACAAAAGCCATTGCAGGGGCTATAGTACCTGGATTAGCCACGTCATAGGGGACCATGTGCTTAGTCCTCAGACACCAGAGACTTTTGCAGACCAGATGCCATATCACAGCATAGATTGTAAGTCACAGGCTTTGCGTTTATTCACAGGGGTTCCCTTGGTACCAGGCATGTTTAGAAGATGGGCTACCGAAGGTTAAATGCTTCACCTCACCAACTTCATGCAACCAAACACGATGTGAACCAGTTCTCTCAGAGGGTGCTGATTGTCTCTCAGTCAAGCGAAGTTTCTTTAATCTCTTGTGTCTCTTTAGCGTTTGGTCTTCTCTTCTCCAGCAACTGCTAGCGTCATGTTTGGACCATGCAAGTGGCTTGAACTAGCCCACACGGTCCCCTGTCTTGTTCTTCAATGTCATGATGCAGACTTCTAGAAGCCTAAGCTTCTCTTTGCCAAGCTTTCAACTGGCCAATGGTCTCCTCAGGTGTCTGAGTACCTGCGCAGAGACGGATGAACCGGGTTTCAAGATCTGGTGGTTCTTTGTGATATCTTCTGCAACCATGATAGACAACACTCTCTTTCTTTGTCCATAGATGCAGGCCCAGCCTGAGCATGATGCCTATACTACCATTCACCATGGGCTTGAGGAGTGGTTATGATATATGATATGTCTTAAGTCGGATAATAAAACTTATTGTTGAAGCCCATTAGCATGCCTCTGCCGTTTCCTTCCCTACTCTCTCCAACGCTTCCAGAACTGTACTTGGATGCAAGTAACAGCTTCAATTGAACGAATAATTCATCTAAACCTTTCCCTCATTTCTAGCGGCAGCCATAGAAGATGTCCCCATCTACGCGGCTGCAAGAAGCGGCCATGTTCCAGGCATTCACTCCACTTCCACTTCCTCCTCCCACGCCTCAGCCAACCTTCACCTGCTTCAAAAACATGCCGCCTGAGCTGAGACGGATGGTATGGGATATGACCCTCCCAGACCCTCAAGTCTACTGTCTCAAGCCTTCCCGCAGGCGCAACGACAAATGGCTTCGAATCAAGGCACCTCCTCTCCCAATTGCGCTGATGGTCAGCGGAGAATCACGAAACCAAGCCCAGCTTCGGCTCAAACGTTACACCATCTCCACGAATCCATCAGAGCCTTCCGATGCCCAGCCTTATGGATACTTCAATCCCAGAACCGATGTCTTGCATTTGCCCTTCTGGAGCAGTCGATACAAGTTGGGCAGATTCCCTTTTGAGAAATTCTCTTTTCATCTTGACGTCACCCAGTCCGGGCATACCACTACGATCATCATGCCGAACCTTCTTGTTCGCCTACAGTATGCAGAGAAGTTTCCCGACATATTCATGGTCATGCAGGATGAGATGAATGGGTTCAAAAGACACAACTCTTGCAACACATGGATCCCTGTCGGCATGCCAGTCATCCATCGGCCTTGGAACAACCCTTTTCTGAAGAGTCTGCTTAACCAGAGTCGCCTGCACGAGCGCATTAAGAGCTGGTCCCCAGCCGTATCGGACATGCTATCGGAAACCCGAAAGGGCCACCCCACTGCAACTATCACTGCTATGCCGCTTGCCTGTACGTGCCCAGGCGTCGCTGATAGAATGGCCGCCAAGGTCGACATGGCAATCCAAGAGCACCAGCGAAAGACAAGAAAGGAGGAACAGAAGGCACAGAGGGCGAAGGTCATCAAAGAGAGACGAGAGAGAGCGGCTCTTAAGAGATCATTGGCGAGACAGAACAGAGAAGAAGCGGCCAAGTCGAAAGGGGTGACGATCAGACTTCGCAGCGAGCCAGGCAAGGCGCTTTCACATCAGTGACATACCAGCCAGGCCATGTCTCCCTCCTAATTATCACACGCTGAGCATCACCCATGGCCAGGGGAACACCAACAGAAGAGGCAGACCAAACGTCTTTGAAGCGAAAGATAGATCGATGATATGGCTTCAAGGAGGTCAGGCAAGAAAATGCGAATGGGTTATTTTAGAAAGGATCTCATATGTTCTGGGAGTATTTGGATAGAAGGGAAATGCAAAACTATAGAAATGGGTTTCATTAGTACAATAAATCTAGTATTGGGCATATCATGAATGCAATGACTGTCAGAGCAACGGAACAGGAACCCCAGTATGCCACCTAGACAGTAGAACGTGTCCAGAAGCCTGACAGCTCAGATTCCCAACAATATCTCAAATTGTGATAACTGCAGTCTATGAATTCTAGTTCATTGTGATTGACCTTGCAGCGGCCACCTACTTACACCGAATGGAGCTTGACAATAAGGCTGAAGAGATCTTACTATTGGCTAAGATGGAATCTCAAAATTAGTTGGCTAAAATGATATTGTAAGATTGCCTAAGATCAAATCTTAGGATCGGCCAAAATAATAGGGTGAAGCGAAAAGCTTTGTTGAAAAGGTCAGCGGAAGACCTCTGGGACAAGGGCGATCCGGATCATAGACTCCCGGCACACTTAGGGCTCGGTGGCACAGGGAGTCCTACGCTTCAACGTCCCCAGCTCTTTGAGGTCAGCTCTTAAGGAAAGCACTTCAGCTATTAATGGTACCAGAGCTGTCTAGGAACTACATCAGCCATGTTCCGACTGACTGCGCGTGATCTAAGCCTGTCTACTGGGCTTCCGGAGGTGGAATGCGGAGGAGTCGGGTTCAGACGCGGCCCCGCCTCGGTCCTTGAAACCGAAGTTGATGATGGTGGCCTACTCACTAACAAGTAAATTTAGTGGACTACTCCACTGAAGTTGCGCTGTACATTGATTAGGTAGCTCATTTTTGTATTGAATGTGGATACCGATCGATTGAACATCACCAGAACAGCGACATTGTTCCTACATGTGACCTACGTCGATAATTAATACTGTTCAAATGTCAATTGTTCATTTAAAAGCCTAGCTCTCATGCCATGTCGAATCTCGGATTTCACTGTTGTGTGCGGCAGCGATCCGAGCGCCACACAAGACTCCTGTCTGCTGAAGGCTGTTTCTCAGCCTTGTCGGGATAACGTTCCTCCGAGCCCAGGCTTCTCCACCTTCGCCAATTCACGCTCCTCTCACCACAAGCTTCATCGTCAATCATGCTCCTCTTCACCCTCCTCGAGATGTCGCCTCCACGCCACAACGTCCCCCCCATCATCCCGCGCTCAATAACACTTCTTGAGGGAACCCCAAGTATCGCGCTACACCCGTTATAAAATTCCGGATTATACCCACCGAGAGCGAGAGCCCTCCTCTCTGTGGAATAACCGGGGCGTGTAGAGGGCGACCTGGACTCGGAATCTCGCAGTTCTACTGGAGTTCCGGGGCGACCTGGCAGTTCTACTGGAG
This sequence comes from Fusarium sterilihyphosum, assembly GCA_013186845.1. Lineage (NCBI taxonomy): Eukaryota > Fungi > Ascomycota > Sordariomycetes > Hypocreales > Nectriaceae > Fusarium > Fusarium sterilihyphosum. The sequence goes on from JAAOAU010001220.1 coordinate 4,389, forward strand.
GTCCTGGGCGCCCGTCAGCGAGGCTCGGTATCTCCCTCGTTGTTGCGTTGTTGGGCGTGTTGTGCAGGTAAGTCTTGAGTTCGTCTACTAACCTTGCGCTATGGCATGCATCGCCATCAACGAAACAACAGCTGTCATCGAGTGGCTGTGGGAGGGTGTCACGCGCAACCTAGCGACCGCCGATCCCGATCACGACGCGATACGATTCACTTTGCGACTCGACCGTGAGAGTCAATCCGGTGCGCACTTCGAAATCAGCATCCCCTTCAGATTCAAGGACAAGCCAGCTGGGGCAGGCGTACGCCTCCGGATAAATCCCTTCTTCATCAAGTCCTTCTCTTATTCCGACGTGCCGGATCCGCCCGATGCCGTAAAACCGATATTCGACACGACTACGTCCCTTGACTTCACTCTGGATAACAGAATCACCGTTCTTATTCCTAGCGATGTTCAAGAGCCGGTTGTAGCAGCGCGTGCGCGATCGGGCAAGGTCCTCGACTTGATACACGAGCTCTCTTGTATCACATTCCTGCGTATCTACATCCAACAGTCCCTACTATCGCCCGATGAGCTCAAGACCGTCAGCGAGGCTGTAGAACAACGTCAAATCAAACCCTCCTCCGATCCAGACTACGACGTCTCACGAATGTTCAGCGGTAGCGGCGCAAAGGTCACAACCATCCCTCCCCCCCAACCTCCGTCTTACAAGAAAGCCACGAAAACTCAGCCTCCCCCGAACGCTCCGTCTAGTCGCAAACGGCCCCGACAAGACAGCCACCCCGAATTCTTCAACCAGTTCTGGGATAAGCTCCAGAAGCTGGAATCCAAGGTTGACGACTTGCAGGCCGATAACGCCAAGCTAAGAGCCGATAACGCTCAGCTCAAAGACAAAGTCGAACGCCTGGAGAAGAAGTGCGAAGGGTTGGAGCCGGCAGATGCGGAGGAGGCAGTGATAATAGAAATACGAGACGATATCAGCTCGCTAGATCATAGAGTGAAGTGCATCGAGGACGCGAGGGATGAAGACTTAGAGGATATCAAGGAAGGCGTATTTGATGAGTTGGCGAAGCGTCTGATCGGTAGATGAATGATGACTGTCTTGCGGTATGCTCACGGTTTTGAGTTCTGGGGCCTTTTACTGATGGGTGTAGACTTATGAGATATGAGCGATGACATGACGAATTGCATATGTTCTACCAATGCCCATTCCAACAAAGTGCACTGCCCTTACAATCGAGGAGAGTCAGCCCTAGACCTTGCTGATTGAAGTTCAAGACATGCCCGCGAAGTGACTTGATCACGCCTCAGCAGGCTGTCTCCCTCCGGGTCATGATCCGATCATCCACAGCTGGATGCCGCCCCAGTGCGGTTGCTGCAGCCTTATCCATGTCGAAGAATGTGAAAGACCTTATTGTTGTAGCCAGTAAGTTTCTGGTGTTCCTATCAGTTGCAACAACGCTGACCTGGGTAGTTGCAGCAACTGCTAGGCATACACAACGCCCTGGAGGAACGACTTCCCCACATTCTTACGACTTCTGTTTCCTCGACGACACGCACTTCCGGTCAATCCGAGTGCTCGACTGTCCTGGCCACCTGGGCGCCTCTCCCTGGCTACTCAACCCTGCCGCGCGTCGCGCATCCCAAGACGCAGAAGCATCGAGAGGAGAAGGAGCCAAAGAACATGTCGGTGGAGAAGGGTGAATTGAGCCTTGGGGCGTGTCTCTAGGAGTAGTATCTCGCCTATACGGTCTACTTCCACGGAGCAAAACGTTGGCGGAATCTTTGAGCAAGTTAGTTCGCTATACAATACAATTTGGATCCCCAGAGCACGATGGCTGTTTCAGTCGAAACTGGCTGTCGGTTGAAGGGTCAATATACTTCCCACAGCTGTTGAATCAACAAAGGCTTCTTGGTCTGTAGTCTGAGCGCTATAGCATGTAGAGGCAACCCTGTTGCTCGACCCCAGTGATGTTAATTGACAACTGGGCTATTCATGTGACTTCTAGGTAGTTATTGCTTGGCCACAGAGAGATAGCTAGAGTGTCTGTTCTAACATCAGTGAATCACGCCTGAGCCAGCCCTTCCATGCTCAGCTTTCCCCACATCGTCGAAAGCCGCACTACTCCTTACATCTTAGAACCTCGGCGCATTAATTCTCCCATGCCAAGCATGTACCCATCCATCGCTTTTGTTCTTTTAGCGCAGTCTTGAGATGCCGCGTTCCTCTGCAGCTCCTTCAGTTCGACCTGTTTGGTTGAACCATTTGATCATGGTGGGGCTTCTTCGTGTGTTACCCTGTACTACCCGCCAACATGATGAGTTAGGTCCTGTATTGGCCCCCAAGCCATGGTCGCTGGGTCCGCTAAATGACCTGCGCTGAGTTGCCCCAAACAAGGTCGCCCGCTGGAATGTCAACGGTGCCTTCGTAGCTGACATGCTCGGTCCACAAGCTCGCAACTTCTGCCCCGACTCTTCAATCAGTTCGGCGTGTCAACTCGGTTCGGCAGCATCGCCAAACACGCTGCGCCGTTTCACTTGCGCCCGATGACAACATCCCTTGTTTCGTTCCAAACCCACCGGCCTGCGTGGCCAGCCCTACGATCGACGATGGCCTACGCCGCCGCCCCTCCCACCGGCTTCTCTTCTCGAGCGCGATCCAACACGGCGATTCGTCTTCCTTGACAAGTAGCGCTCGACTTATAACGCACTCAAGACTGCTGTGTGCCTCTTGAATTGCCCTGTGACCAGCTCGCTAGCGATGCGATGCCTCCCTTTGCTTCCTACAAGAGACAATGGATAGACAAGACTTTGTCGGCACGGGCTCGCGAATGATTGTGCGCGTGAAGATGATTGGCGATAGGGATGTCGCCGACAGATGCCCAGAAGCACAAGAACAAAACAACCCGAGCAAGAAATCTCACCCTGTCGGCAACATGGCCAGTCCGTTCCTCTCCATGCAAGATCCTCCACCTGGCCAAAGACTCTAGACCTTTGGAAACCCGACCATGTCCTCGACTGCCTCTCAGGACACGCGACCGCCCGATCAATACATCCGCCGCATCCATCCAATATCGCTGAGTCCGCCGTGGGTTGAAGCAGATCCTGCCCAACCAACTCCGCCTTTTCCGGGCGGAATACCTGCGCTTCTGCGAACCGATCTACATATATAGACTGTACTCGCTGCACCAAGCTCGTGACGAGGCTTGATGGTCTTGACCATCTTGCTCGATTGGGGTCGGATAATTAGCCGAGTTGTACGCAACGTAGCTTTTGACCTTCACCCTCAGGGATTTCCTCTCTTCGAAGTCCGCTAATCTCAGGCTGGGATGACTGCGGCCTGTTAAGCTTTCTGACCCTAAGGTAAGATCTTGCCGCTGTAGTTGCTGAACCTGCTCGTGCAAGTCTCCAAGCCCTATTCTGAGACACGAGAGGCAATGTGTGCTCTGCCCGCCTCATCGTGACTATGTTGTGACTTCGCTTGTCTCTGACCTTGCTGTCGTCGCAGTTGCTTCCACAGGTGGTCTCTCAGGTTGCTATTAGCCCTGCCATTATGAATGGACATAGAATGATCGCAGCGCGCTCCCTATTGATCGTGATCGGGTATCTTTCGTAGTGGAGGCTTACTATACCTCGTTCACCGGGGCGGCGAGTGGTCAATCACGCCGTGCCACGAGAACGACACCGGTTATGCAAACTCCAGTGTGGCATCGCATGCGTTCTCAGTGTTCGTTAGGGTGTTGCTGAAGCTTATTTTTCGGCCTCATGTTAACCAGCTCATCGTAGCCAATCCGAGGTCTTTGACACCTCAATCTCAAACACCAGCCTGTGAGTGCTATGCACTGCTTGCCACAGTCTCTCCTTTGACTGGTTTATTCCCCGGGAGCCAGTAGTTGTCCACGGTGACAAAGGAACAGAATGCAGGTCGTTGGTTCGCAGCTGGTACCGACATCTATTCACACGCTTAGCAGGTAGCAAAGGTACGGTGACCGCATCCGCTCGCCGCGCTCTTTCTTACTGGCTTGCCACAAGAAACTTCCAATGCAAACCATGCTTTGCTGTAGTTGATTATAAAGTCTTTGAGAAGTGGACAACAGTCTTGTACCTTGAAGTGAGATTGACTACTCCAGGCCTAATCTAGCTGCCAATCTTCAACGGCATTACATGAACGAGATCTCATAGTGATCCTCCCCAACATTCAGGCGCTCCTCTATAGGTTATTAATACACCGTAGCTAATGTAGTTGTCATCGAGGGCCTACTCGCTCTCTTCCAGAAGAGTTGCAAAATGCTCATGTCAATAGGGGCTCCCCCAGGAGTGATTATTCCTTGGTCTCCGCGAAATACATGTAAACTCCCACGGCTCTTACTGTTTTAAGTGTACATCGGAACCCATATGACAGACTAATTTTGGGTTCTCGGCTTGGGACAGGGGGACCACCAAGTCATACCTTGTCAAGGCGGAGGGCTTCGCGTCCACGTTGCTCCAGCGGTGCAAAGAATGTTGTTCTCTTATTGCGTCTTGATGTATGAGGAACTAGCATTTTCGGAACTCTGTCTTTCTCAGCTTGAGCGGAATCGCGCGAATACGCGATAGCGACTGCAATGCTCAGTACTTACAGCGCTGTAAGACAGGACAGGAGCAGAGTGTTCCTGGAGGTTGATCTCAGTGACATGCAGATCCAGATCATGCGCAGTCATCTCAAATGTTGCATGAAGACTGCCGAGGAGGATTTAGTAGAGTAGTTCGCACCAACCTCTTGTGCCCCAACAGGACAGGTCAAGGGAGACATATCGCTGGGTTGATGTCGAGTTTCTGGTTTGGAATTCAATTGGTCCAAGGTTCCTCGACAATGAAGGAAAACCCTTATATCTGAAATCAGCATCGTCGCTGACTCGATATCCAGATAGTGGATACGCATGTAGCTATCCTCCAGCGCGTAGCTGTTCCATACCATCATGCTCCAGAGATGATGACCATTGACGCTCTCGAGCCTCCAGAAATCGGAGTTGGTGGTTGTGCCGGGCTTAGAAGTTGGGCAGAAGCGTCCAGAGCCGAGTGGGAAGGGAACAGCATGTGTCTCAAAGCAACTGTCACTCACGGGTCGATATCACTCCATAACTCAGGTCCACATTCAGGCCAGTCTCACCGCAAACGCTGGAGTAAAAGCCAGGTCGGAAGTTATGGGCGATTGATATGAGATACGGCGCCGTGTCGCGACAACATGGGAGGAAGGATTCAGCCTCGGTAGGCTTAGAGTTGAGAAGTTTCAGAATCCGGAGTCGACACTCGGGTATTTGAACTTGTCACGCGGCCGGTTCAAAGCTGTCTCTGTCGTGGGTAAAAGAGAACCCGATGGATCTCTTCACAGACAGAAAGATGTGGTGCTGTTGATCTATGTTGTAAGGCCTTGCTTGGGGGGGAGCTCAAGTCAATGACTAATCCATTGTAGATTGAACCTGGCGATGATCGGAGACTTCCTGGTCTTAGAAGTTTAGGCGTCAGGATTGGGAGACAGAAGGGAGGCAAGGAACCTTTCGAATGAAGGGGAGCGACGGTATCGGGTTCCTCGTCGGAAGATGCAGGAATTAATAGGTCGACAAAAAGAAGCATGTGTCGAGGATTGTAGAGCGCGAAGAGAGAGCCGACGTCGTAGGAAGCCCGAATGACTAAACCCCAAAAGATATGCGGTACGAGAGGCCAGTATGTTGAAATTGAGCAGATGGGATACGTATCAAGAGAAGATATCTGGAGGCCAATGGCCAAAGCTGAGTGCTGGGGGCGAGGCTCGTAGAGCTCGGTAAATTTACAACGGGCGATGTGTTTTGCAAAGGATGAATCGAGCGTGATATGAGGCTGATTGTAGACTAATAGATTCTAGTTGCCAGGATGCTAAAGTCTAGCTGTGTCCAGATTGTGACCTAGGGTTACAAGAGTCATGGATGCAGTGCTAGAAGAGAGAGGCTGGACCGAGGCTGATGCACAGGCCCAAGTTCGAAGGCATCGAGCGGATAGCTCGATGTCGGCTGCAGAGAAACTAGTTGCGATCGATTGGTGCCCGAAGGTGATGATAAGAATGCTGACCTGATGCGGCAGACAGATTCACTGGTTAATGCAGATGGGGAGACTTGTACATTACGAAAGACCAATTGCCAAGGCCTGAGGTGTGACTCCTGGTGACAAGGACTGTAGAGTGTAGGGAGATGACCTGTTCGTTGAAGCCCCTAATGGCGAATGTCTTGGGAATAACGTGCTTAGGAACAGATGGCTTGAGCTCCATTGAGCAGCCTCTGTCAAAGTGTCAAAAACTCTTCTTTGAGCAAATCACTACTGTTCACACATCCTTTGATGCATTTGATCACTGGCCATTTTGTGACGCTTTTGTAGCGTGACTCAGACAAAGAGACGGCTTGTCCACTCACAAAGAAAACCTCGTGTCTCTGAATATCAAAGAACCGTACCAGTCTATAAGTTTCCCGTCGCGAAATGAATTATGATTTTACTTACTATTACGAATTTACAAGTCGTCCACCTGAACAGCTCTTTACATAACTCACGAACGTTTTCCCACTACACTCTCAACAATCAACAAGCATGTGCACCGTGCCTAATATTACCTGGACTTGCCCTCACTGCGGCAAGAAATCCGACCCGGAATCAGGCTCGCTCCTCGAGTGCAGTGTCGCCGAGGCGGGAAAGAATTGCCAGAAGAGAAATCCGCAACCAATGTCTGGGCCAAAGGCATGCGATGACCACAAACATCTCCCAATTAAAGAGAAGGAGTGGGACGAGCGTTTCTGAGAGTATGCAGTAGAGCATGATCAGAAAGGGGTCTATTAGGCAGATAGTTTAGTTAACATTCGTATGTTCTTTGTCTAGTACGAATAATTGTTATACCTTTTCCTTCTACCAAAGACTGCCCCAGACAGTCTATTAACAAACTAACTCAGATTGCATAACGTCCAGAAGTCCAATCGCGTGGTTCGCTGATGTGTAGTCGGAAGTGTCTTCTTGCCGAGCGCTGAAGCTTACCACACGCCCAACCCCAGGCAAAATGATCGGCGGAGTCACAAAGCTACGAAATGACCTCTGGTATAAATATAGATCCCTATTCCGACCCTATCATGCAATAGTAAACATTACTCCTCGTGCTCAATCAGCTCAAGACCTAAGAAATTTCTATTCACCATGTGCACATCACTCAGAACATAAGTAAATGCCGGCTTTGTCCAAAGGAGCGAAATCTAGATTTGGGGGGAACAGTTCAATGCAACATAGCAAAGAGCGGAAAGAAGTGCCATGGAGTTATCGTAACTAGAATCTACCATGACTGGGTATCTGAGAGTTGCTTGACGCAAAAGGCAACGAAAAAGAAATAACAGGACAGCTTATATAGATAAAGAGCAATTTCTGGAAGCAGTAGCCAATACACAACCACGTTCTTATTGAATTACTTGGATGCAAGGGACGGTTTATATGAGCCAGTGACAACTCGCTGTCTTGCGTGCAACACCTGCATTATAGCTTACGACGCATGTGCCTTGTAGGGCTGCATGATAATGCCAGAACCAAGTTATGAACATGGAGTATGATCGAAATGGACGTGCGTTGATTTAGAAATGAGCTAAGAGAAGGCTTCATACAGCTGGATCCTGTTAGACTCTACAGAGTAGATTTCTGTGACTCTTACGGGCCAACCGTGCTTATCGTCTAACATGGAATATTTTAGGGTCTGTAGAAAGAGACCCATCTTGGATGAAACAAGAGCCTTTCCTGTTAGTCCAATCAATATTATAAGAGCTGACTCCGGTAATTACATTGGCCTCTGCGCCGTAAGCTAAGCCTTCAGCCCTTCAGCGCAGCCCCACCATGGACATGTCCGCGGACGAACCCGTAGAATCGGACAGTTCCATCTCCGATTGGCTGCACTGCCTGTGAGATTCGTGGTATAAGATGAGAGAAGTGCGACAATAGAAGTCGAAACAATCAGCCCAGCTTCAACAACCTAACAAACCAATACACCAGTACCTCGACTCAATACATTTTCGAAAGTTCCTACCCATTAAGACGAAATCATGATGAACTGCCACAAAGAACCCGAGTTCCAAATCCGCAATATCCCCAATCTTCGGGGCTACATCGCCATCGTTACAGGCGGTAAGTTATCAGCTTAACACTTACACAACTCACCACTGACTATCCAGGAAACTCTGGTATTGGTTATGAAACAACACTACAACTCGCCCTCAAAGGCGCCAGAGTCTACATCGCCAGCCGCTCAAGCGAACGCGTCAACAAGGCTATCTCTGAGATGCGCCAGAACAGCCCCGACTTAGACCTTCACTTCCTCGAACTGGACCTCCAAGACCTTCAGAGCATCAAAAATACCGCTGCTGATTTCATGAGTCGCGAGAATCGCCTTGATCTGCTGATTAATAACGCTGGCGTAGGTGCAGCCCAAAATATTTCCAAGAGAAGCTAACGTGATCCAGATCATGGCTAGTCCCTGGCAATTGACAAAAGACGGCTGTGAAGTCCAATGGCAGACTTGCTTTCTGTCCCATCACGCCCTCACCATGTCATTGATGCCTCTCCTCGTCGCCGCCGCTCGGACCAGTGGTCGCATGGATCGCGTGAGAATCGTCAATGTGGCTAGCGATATGGCCTTTAGAATGGGACCAGAGGCCATCAACTATCAGGACCCTAATCTCACTGATGTTACTGGACAACTAGCGCCATGGTAAGTACTCCAACTCAGAATAAACTTCAATCCAGCTTGCTAACCTACATCAGGAGGAGATACGGCCACTGCAAGCAAGCCAGCATCATTGCGGCGAAGGCGATTACAGAACGCTACCAACCTCTCGGCGTGACAGCCTATTCCCTTCACCCAGGCATCATCAAGTCCGGTCTGCAGTCTCACTCGAACAGCATCTTCGGAGCCATGACACGTGTAGCTATGAAAGTTGGCCCAACGTCTACGCCACTTGAAGGGTCAATGAACTCGCTCTTCTGCGCTACAACTTCGAAAGCATACGAGCACGCTGGGCGATATTACGTTCCGGTTCAGAAGCTGGATGACAGGGCTAATAAGTGGCTGGACGATCCTCAGGCTGTTGGCAGGCTTTGGGACTTGGCGAGCAAACAGCTGAAGGAGCATGGATTCGTCTTTGAGGACCTGCCTCGATATTATGCATGATTCAGCCGATGGATGTGGGGTCACAATGGCAGCGCCGAACAGCCATGTATGAGTCTATAGAAACAGATGTATGAAAGCGATTACTATTTGACTTGGTACCTTTTGCGTTTCCCCTTTTCGTCTTTTTTACTGACACTGCAATATGTCTAGTACTAATTCTTGCTGGAAATCTAAACCATAGTGACAGAATCTGTGGAAAGCATTACTATTTCTCTCCTGCATTAAGTATTTACAAGAGGCAATGGTCTCATGTTACCAATATTTTGTCTCTATTATGGTTAACATGATCATAACCCAATGTTAGAATGAAAATTTCCAAGTTAAAAACGGTTTCGTGGTCTAACGGTTATGACTGCGGATTCTGATTCCGCCAGCGAGGGTTCGACTCCCTCCGAGACCTTTCTTTTGCACTTTCACCTATATTACACGTGCTTACTTCTGTTTAACAACATCTTTGTGCAGTTACTATTTTGTTTCTTTTTTCCTTTTTTCCTCCTGGCTCTTGATGCGGGATTTAACTTTTTAACTTTTTTGTTTAAGTCAGTCGAATCAATCCTCTCTGATGCAAGAAGGACAACCTTTGACCTCAGAATATCGATGATTCTTACAAAGAAATGTCGTGTTGTCATCCATTATCTGTGTTCACAGCCTAAAGCTTAACTTCATAGGCTGCAGCCAAATCACAGTGTCCTTACACTTTGTAATAAAGTGATACTTTCGCGAATCCATCATGCTGCCACTTTCGGGCCTTCTTGCTAAGCCTTCTTATTGCCATATGGTGCCTTTCAGAACCGCGCCATGTTTTCCAGTCTGGTCTTTACCACTTTTGCCCAGCTATAAAACCACGGTTAATCCTGACATATATGCTGTACTTATAAAAGTCACCTCCAAACCTATTCCCCAACCATGAAGTTTAGTCTTCTCGTTTTCACAGGCATGGCCTTGGCTGGCGCCATCTTCTCTAGTGGGTTTCCCAGATCGTCTCTTCTGCTGATATGAGACATGACGGCCTGGCGCAAAGAAGACTGCAACACAGCTAACCAGTCACTTCCACATGGACAGGGGCTCGCAATTCAGATAAGGGCATCAAAGCTGCCGAAACAAGTGACAGCGCCACGCCGAAAGAAGCACGTACAGGAGCTGGCAATTCAGAGGCCGGCATCGAAGCTGCTGAAACAGATGAAGGCGCCGTCCCGGAAGAATTTCTCGAAGCCCAGAAGGATTGGGAGTCGAGTGAATGGGTGGAACAGCAGAAAAAGATCTTTGTACCCCCACCCAATGGGGACTTGCCCAGCCTGTTCAAATACCTAATCGGGAAAGAAAAGGAAACATTAGCAACGCAGACAGAGAACTTGGTACTCCCAGACAAACCGAACCTCAAGGCCCTGTTCAAGTACTTAGCCACGAAAAAGGCTCAGGAATACCTTGAACAGGAAGGCCATTTGAATGCGGATGGGCCTTTTTACACTTATAAGAAGAATAGTACGCAGAAGGGATCTAAGGCTTTGAATTGACATTCACTGCAGGGAAGCTGGAGGGTCAGGTAGCTCCAAATGAAACATGGGCTGGATGAGGAGTATCGATATGGAACTGTCTTAGAGCCAACCGACCATGTCAACCAATGTTCTCCAGTACAGTCAAAACTATTCCTGCTAATATTTTGGACTCGTTGTACAAGTTGATCTGTTAGCCCCGATCTGCGAAGACGTATTTCGAATCCCCGATAATAGACATGGCCTGTGATCATTTCTGGCCATCACTTGGGATGGCCCTGGACACCTTTTGCTTCAAGCCTCCTCTTGGTGGGACTCTTACATGACGGATTTATCAGCTGGCTGTCCTGCTTATGGACGATGAGTAATGCGTTTCGGACGAACTGGTGCCCCTGGTCGAGCCGGAAATTCCTGATTCGACAAGCCAGCGACTGCCTACGATTCATGACTTAACCGAAAATCCACATGCACTATTGGAAGCCCGTGATACTACAAGCTCCGACCGAAGAGATACTTAAGTCCGATCATGAGTAACGCCGCCCCAGAGTTTGTCCATATAAGCGCCCAACGATCGCGTCAAGCTTTGGAGGCGAGCCTTTCTGCAAGTCCATAAGTCATCACGTCTCTTATACTCAAGAACACCATGCCCCAAGCTTTTGGCTGCCGAGATAACATCCACGACGACAGCAAGCCCGCCATGCCTTCACAACAAACCTTCCAGCGTCATGAGATCCAATCAGCTCGCAGTGCTGTAGCTGAAACCATTCTCGACAGACACAGTACTCGTGCATTTTGCACTGGTCAAGAAGTTCCGATGTCTGTCATTGAGGATTGCTTCAGTGTCGCCCAGCATGCCCCATCTTCAACGAACATCCAGCCTTGGAGAGTGACCGTTGCATCTGGTGAGCCATTGAAGCGCTTATCTGCTGCACTCATTACGGCATTTGTGAATAAAGAAGAGCTCAATATTGACGCCATTCCTGAGTCGTACAATCACTATCGCTCAGAACTGGGCCATCACGTCTATGGACCAAATGGATACAATATTGCCCGCGGAGATACAGAGGCGATGACTAAAACTCTCATTGACAACTTTAACTTCTACAACGCGCCAGTAGTCGCTATTATTTCGATTGATAAGGCCCTCAACAAAGGCGACGTTCTGTCAGTGGGTATCCATCTGCAGACACTTCTTTTACTGTTGACAGAGAAGGGATTGGGCACGCAAGTATCTGCTGCGCCAACTGGATACCCGGACATCATCAAGAGGGAGCTGGGTATTGATGAGAACTTGGATATTCTTTGCACGGTTGGGATTGGATTTGAGAACAAGTCACAGCATATTAATTCGCTGAAGATGCCAAGGGATGACTGGAATCAGAGTGTCAAATTTGTCATGGAATAGCGGCGTCGTATAGCGTTGGGTTAGTGGTGTTATGCTTGTTTCTTAGCGCTTTCAGCAGTAAATCGCTTAGGCTAGTTAGCCGCTGTTTGGTGTTCGTCAAGACCTCGTTTTCCTGATATAACGATTCTTTGAACTCCCCAGGAAACTTAACTTGACAAATTGATCTCGCTCTCGGTGCTGATCATTTCGATTCGAGACAAAAAAATCTTGACACTGACCGGAGTGTTGACATAAACGTCTCTAGTGCTGACGTCAGAAAATTTGGTGTTTTGACGACGATCATAGCCATGGAGAGCGAACCACACGACAGCCCCGCATCTTCACCTTCAGCCGGAGACAGAGCTCGCTTTGCAGGTTACTCGATTTCAAGATGGATAATTCGTGCGAGATCCCTCAAGGGAAGGAGATTTCCAGCACTCAAGTCAATGATGACTTACCGACTGCAGAGGCACTTGAGATCGCCGATGGAATTGAGGTGCTTGATGGCAAGGGAAAGAAGCATACCTTCAAGAGCATCTACAGCGGAGCTGGACTACCCCGTCGAGTTCTTGTTGTCTTTGTTCGCCATTTCTTTTGTTGTGTATGTCCCCTGCCCATGGACTAAACCCAGCTAACACTCTCAGTCATGCGTGAGCTACACCAGCTTTCTTGCCAAGAACGCGACCCCAGAAAAGCTACAAGAGATAAACACCGAGATCGTGATAATAGGCCACGGAGATCCTAGAACAGTTGATATGTATCGCATAGACACGGGCTGCGAGTTTCCCATCTACACTGATCCATCTGAAGAGCTTTACAAAATGCTCGGTATGATTCGGACATGGGAAGAAGGACCTCCGAACAAGTATATTCCCATCTCACCTTTTTGGAATGCGTGGCTGTCCATGAAGAATGCGTTTTGGAAATTACTGGAGGGATATCCTGTATGGAATTGGGGAACCACGAATCAGCAGGGCGGAGAGTTCTTGTTTGTTGGGGAAGGGGATGATAAGAAGGTGGCTTGGTGTCATCGGATGAGGAATTCGAGAGATCATACGGACACTGATGAGATTTTGGAGGTAGTAGGGCTCAACAAGTGAGCATGAGTCAACGATACTCGAATTTTGAGTATGGGTTGGTGCTTGGTGAACAGGAGAGGGCACGAGATGCCGATCATGATCGGCAATTTTGAAGATGAAGCTATTGCAATGCTTGTGAACAGGACGTTTTGTTTTCCTCATAGATACAGTAATTGGTTTATTACATATGAGAGGCTATATGCAAACTTCGTGGACTAAAAGCCTTCCGCTCAACATCGTTCACTCCAGGTCGCATATTTGCCTGAACAACCAGGTGGGCGGGGCAAAACAACAATCAAGGCTGCAGAAAACTACCTCGGAGAGACTCTCATTATCTGAGACTAGATAGTATCGGCTGACACCCAGAGAATACATTATCGGACTTAAGGGACGCCGATCCTATTGGTAATACGGCGACCGCGGAGTAAGCTTGAGGGATGTGGTGGGGGCTACAGATGACATTTAAATGCTGACCGACGTCTCCTAGCCGTTCACATCGGTAAAAATCTTACCTACGTTGATCCACAGTCATGGAGTTTATTGCTGCAGGTTTATCCTGGGCGCTGGGTAAGGCACCTCCGCCACAGAAGATTCTGGGACGTCTTGGTCTCGCATCGCTTGTCGCGCAGACTTCATGGCCTGAATTATCGTCAAAGCTCTCACCTCAAGCGTCAATCATCTTGCCCGATGACTCGTCATTTGGTGGTCTTGTTAGTAGATGGCGGGATTGGCATGGACCGCAGCCTGGAGCTGTCGTGAGAACCTTTTCCGAGAGCGACGTGCAAGAAACTGTAAGGGTGATGGCTCGAGACGAGAGTACTGCTGACATGTCGCAGATAAGATACGCGAATGAACATGGCATTCCTTTCCTTGCTAGATCTGGTGGCCATGGAGCAACTGAAGCACTGCAGCTGGCCAAGGATGTTATTATCGTGGACTTGCGAGACCAAAATGATGTCGAAATTGCGGAGGATGGAATGTCTGCGAGGATTGGTGGAGGCGCGAGTGTGAAAAAGGTTGTAAATGAGCTTTGGACAGCCGGAAAACAAACGGGTAACTCAACCACCATAGGCTTAGATCCCCGTGCTAACATGATCTTCAGTCACGGGTATTTGCGAGTGCGTTGGTGTCTCAGCCCCCGTCCTTGGTGGCGGCCATGGTTGGTTACAAGGACAATACGGCCTCGCATCAGACCAAGTCATTTCTGCTCGAGTTGTGCTCCCCAACGGAGACGCAGTGACTGCTTCCGAGGACTCAAACCCTGATTTGTTCTGGGCTCTTCGCGGAGCAGGGCATAACTTTGGCGTTGTGACCGAATGGGAATACCGAATCTACGATATTAACAACCCGAAATGGTCTTATGAGATCTTTATTTTCCATGGAGATAGATTGGAAGATGTTTTGGAGTTGACGAATAAGATGATGAAGACCCAGCCGCCGCATTTGACGCACTGGATATATATCGTCAACATTCCTGATATCGATCGTGACAAGGCGAGTATACTTTCTCAGAACACAAGGCTTGGTTAACAACGTGTAGCCAATTATCTGGTACGCTGTCATTTCAGATGGCGCTGCCCAAGAAGCTCGACACTACGCAAAACCGCTGCACGACATCGGTCCCATCAACGTCAACGCGGGCGAAGCTTCAATGCCCGACTTGGCCGCTATCACGCTTATGAGCGACGATAGCGTAGGATGCGCAAAGGGCTTTACCGGTCTGCGATATCCAATTGGCCTCAAGACTTACGATCTCTTCGCCGTTCGAAAAGTCTTTAACGAGATCGCCGATATCTCGAAACGTGTTCCCGAGTTCGCTGGCTCCTTCTTTCTCCTTGAAGGGTATTCCACCCACGGCGTGAAGGCTATTGATGCAAAGAAATCTGCATTCCCCCACCGCGACGATGAGATTCTTGTGACTCCCTACATTCTTTACAAGCCCAACGTCACGCTCGACGGGCTTGCGCAGGAGCATGGTGAGAAACTGAGGGGGCATTTGCTCCAGGCCAGTGGAGACCCCGAGCATTTACGAGCATACGTTAACTACGCTCACGGCTTCGAGTCTCTGGAAGAAATATACGGCCACGAACCCTGGAGGATCGAGAAGCTCAAGGCCCTCAAAAAGAAGTGGGATCCCGAGAACAGGATGAGATTTTACGCGCCAATCGTCTAAGCAAGGCATTCTCAGCCCTAGAGGCCCAGAGTCAGCCCTACGCTGAAACCCTGGCAAATCTCACCCGGCCTCACCGAATGGAGCAGCAGGACCGCGGCTAAGGCGTATTACAGGACAATACCACGCGCAGATCAATAGCCAAGACTACAAGATAGAGAATCACAAGCTCTTGTGCATGATAATCATCGTCGAAAAGAGTAGCCAGTTCGTCAGGCATTCACGTGACGTAAGCATCCGCGTGTCCTCGACTCTACAGACGAGACGCTAAGCAATCTAAGCTTAAATTATTATCTTGATGTGATTCTCATTTTCTGATTCTCGATAAACTCATTCCTCGATTTTTAGACTCAAGTTCTTGGCCCTTACAGTAGAAGTGAAGATGCAACAACAGCCTCTTCGAGGAACCTTATCGTGCAGTTCCTGTCGACAACGAAAGTACGCCGCCTTTTCTTGGCACTGATGACGATGCTGACGGGATACGCAGACTGAAATGTGATCGCGATGAGCCATGTAGCAATTGCGTTGCGAGAAATGTCTCGTGTCAATATGCGCCCTGGCCGCGAGGTCGTGTTGCTGCTCAGAGAAGAGATAGTAGACAGAATGATCTGAGTGATCGCGTGCGCCATCTTGAGCAACTGCTTGGTTCTATTGTTCAACAGCTTCCAGCTCAACAGGGGACATCCAATGGATCACCCAGTATCAAGAGCCCGGCTAGCACTTATGTCACAACATCTCATGTTACAGGCTCTCACCATGGGTCTCATCACTCCTCTCAGGAAGGCTCTGAGGTCAAGCCTGGTAGAATGATGGCGAATCCAAATGAGACGATCTATGTTTCTAGCAGTCACTGGTCTGCGATTTGTCACGAGGTAGGTAAGCTACCGGTAGCCGGAATGTTTCTGACTTGAACATAAACCAGGTTGAGCATATTCGCGAGCATCTGGACGAAAGCCACGAAGCGAGTGACTTGGGCATTGCCGATCAAGCTCAAAGTCAAGTACCCCTTCTTCTGGGTGCTGGAAGATTAGCTGCGAGCCTTGAAGATATCCTTGCGGATGTCCCGCCGAAGCACATCACAGATAGACTTGTATCGCGTTATTTCACCTCGACTCAGCCATCAATCTGTACGGTCAACTCTTGAACTCTAGTACTGTCACTGACGTTTCGAAGTGATCACCCATTCAGGAGAGTTTGAAGGCGAGGTAAGTCTCGTTTCCTACGGAATCTTAATCGCACTCATTTTC
This sequence comes from Fusarium sterilihyphosum, assembly GCA_013186845.1. Classification (NCBI taxonomy): domain Eukaryota; kingdom Fungi; phylum Ascomycota; class Sordariomycetes; order Hypocreales; family Nectriaceae; genus Fusarium; species Fusarium sterilihyphosum. The sequence continues at coordinate 20,958 of JAAOAU010001220.1, forward strand.
GTGTAGTACAAACGCTTCTGGAATGACCCCAACTCCGTGTCTGTTCAGTGGGTTGGGATGCTGTTCGGTATTCTGGCCACTGGAACATTTCTGTACATCCGATCACAGGATGAGCTTCCCGGAGGAATGGGTTCACCCCTTGAGGTCGCAGAGTCTTTTCAGCAAAGATGTACCGACTGCCTGATTCTTTCCAAGTACTCCACAGCGCCTGGTAAGTATACTCTGGAAACTCTCCTGTTCAATATCCATGGTGAGTTCGTGCGCCGTCGAGACGCCCATCTCGGCGTGTGGATCCTCACCGGTATCGCTATTCGTTTGGCGATGCGAATGGGATACCATCGTGACCCTGATAACTACCCTCGGATTTCGCCATTCCACGGCGAGATGAGGCGTCGCGTATGGGGTGTTCTCCAGCAACTTGACATTCTGACCTCTTGCCAACTGGGCCTGCCCTCGCTTATCCAGGAGTCGCAGTGCGATACCCGCTTGCCACGCAACATAAATGATGAAGACTTTGGCCCTGAGTGCACGCAGCTTCCTCCACCGAGACCTGAGACGGAAGGTACCGGCGTTCTGTACACCCGTGTCAAAGTCAAGATGATGACCATTTTCCGAACAATCTTCAACCAGGTCTCACTTGGCAAGACGGAAGACTACAGCGAGATCATGGCTCTCGATCAGAAACTTCACCAGATGCATCAGTCCATGCCTACCTGTTATAAGATAGCGAAGCTGGAAGATTGCTTCATGGTCCCGCCCTATCTACTCATTCGGCGATATAACCTTGAACTTCTCTTCCAAAAGGCGAGGTGTACACTGCATCGCCACCACATGACGAAGGCATACCATGACCCCAAGTACAACTACTCCAGGGCGGCTTGCGTTGACTCAGCGATGACTGTGCTCGGTCACCAGGCTAGCATCCTGAAGGAGGTTCAAGTTGGTGGGTTGTTATACAACGACAGATGGTTTCTCACCTCTCTAGAAAGACATGACTTCTCGTTGGCATCAATGGTCGTCTGTGTGGAGCTTGGCATGCCACCAGACCAGCAGAACCCAGAACTTGTCGGATATACTCGAGAGAGTATGATCCAAGCACTTAAAACATCGCAAGCATTTTGGGCAGCTATCAAAGCGGTCTCTGCCGAGGCAACGCAGGCATACGACATGCTCACGGTGATGTTGAAAGCTGTCACTGGTTCCAAGGATGAGTCAATGCCGCCAGCTGTAAACCAAGAAAAAGCCCCAGCTCACAATGGCAACGGCAACGGCAACGGTAAGACTGATGCCCGAAACCATACGACTTGTAGACTGATAAATACAGGACACACAAACGGACAAAATGACATGAGCGAGACTCCGTTCTCGACCGAGTTTCAGGGCATTGAGGCCATGCTGAACAGCTCGGATGGCGTAGACTGGGTATGTTCTTCTATAACCGGACACTGGTCCAAGCTGACGTGTTTAACCTTGTAGGATATGTGGGAATCTCTGGTTCACATGCCCGAAGACTTCTCCCAATATGAGATGCCAGAAGAGCTCTGAAAAGCATGTGTGACTGATTTTGTCACACGGTCAATAGAGCAAGTGGTGCTGCATTAATTGCTGACAGGTGACGACGCAGCGTGGTGATTAGCGGGGTTCTGTGTAGCCTAAATAAAATTTCTCGTGCATCTGCGAGCTTCACTCTATCAATCTATGTTCCATTCTCAACATATACTCAAACGGTTAATACTTCTACCAAAAGCTCTAAAGCCGTCAACATGCCTGCTTAATTAGTCATATTCGACTTTGACGGGACTCTTTTCGATACCCATCAGGCCATCTCTCACAGCATCAAGCTCACCTTCGACTCACTCCTCCCAGCCTCTGCTCCAGCAGAGTCTGAGGTGCAGAAGTTGATCGGCTCTGGCCTGGGTCTCAGGGAGGTTCTCCAAGCGCTGCATACATCTCCCGATTCTTTCGACGAGGAAGAATGGACGTCAACATACCGTCGGTTCTACAATGATGAGGGACAGAAACTCGTGTCCGCGTTTCCTGGGGCCAAGGCACTTTTGAACAGGTTGCATGAAAGAAAAGTTCCTGTCGCTATTGTCAGTAACAAAGGTGTAGCCGCAGTCGAGACCGCCCTTAAGAACAACGGCATCGATACCATTCCCGCAGACTTGATCGTCGGAGACAAGACCCCGGCGCAACGCGGAAGCCGGACCCTGGAAGCTTCGAGAAAGTTTTACTGCCGGCCCTGAAAGTTCGTGGATTCGCAACCCTTGACGCGTCAAAAACCTTAGTCGTTGGGGACACAGAGGCAGATGTCAAATTTGCGGCTAACATTGGAGCAAAGTCTGTTTGGTGCAGATATGGATATGGGGAACGGAGCGCATGCGAGAAGTTGGAGCCACATTTCACGGTCGATTCGTTAGATAAGGTAGCTGGAATTGTTGAAAAGATGTGATTGATCAGGACTTCATTAGTTGGGCAGCAAGGTTTCATGAGAGGGGGAAACGTTCTAAATTCGTGGGTTGCGCGGGTCACCAGATGTAACTCCCACTTAGAGTTCGTTATCGATCTCGGAGTCGTGAACTGGTGACGAATCGTGTACTCAAAGCTTACATAGTGGCTTGGGCCATCACGTGTGTCATTTGCCGTTGAGGCCTCTTATCGAGAGTCGATAACAGCCACGCAGAGCTTAGGTAGCTCAGGATCCATAGAGCAAAGCCAGGTATCTGGGCTGGTACTTTCTTTTACCAGAAAGGCCAAGTCAGTGTCCCCAGATGTCAATTATGGAAATTTATCTCCGGTCTCATGCTCCGGTCGACTTCATTGCTCATGATGCAAGTCATGTTCAAGCGATCTACAGGGCAGCCCTCCGCAAGCATCTTCGTTCAAAGGGTAACATGAACAGCGATCAAAGTGTTCAACAAAGCAAGTTATGTGCTCATCTTTTCTTGCGGCATTGACTCTCATAACGACGTGCCATAGGATTTTCACCGACACATTTGTTGAAGAGGTTTGAATGTGAACGCGTACGATATGGCAACGAGGTATACCAAGGAGACTTGACCAACATTAATCTAGACATACAGCTCCATCGTGGAATTCGATAAATACCTTCTAGGGGCTCTTATCCATAAATGAATGAATGCAGTTGTTGTTAGCTATTAGCGCGTAAGCTAGGGTGCCTTACCTCATTCAAAGCCCCTTCTCATGGCATCGTATGTATTCTGATGAATGCATAAGCTATCGACCAAGCTATTGACCACGAACTTGACATGAGACCTTCGCAAAATGTACATCACTAAGCTTTGAGGCTGATAATCATCGCCAGCCATTCAATTCTAGCCCCTCCACATGACAATCGGATACCTACTTCGAACTCTGTTGTAGCTATATAAATCCCAGGTCTTCCCCTCCCCTCCCCTCTATGCTTTCCTTCTCTCAACAACAAAATATCACATCATGACTTCAAACTCTAACTCACTACAACCAAAATGTTCTTCTTCTCTATTATACTTTGCTTTCTCGCCACTACTGGCACAGCCTGGGACGCCCCAGAGATCCCAGGGTTCCGGACCATGTGGTACGATAACTTTGACGGAGCTACTGGCTCTTTACCAGACACTTCAAAATGGAACATTCAACATTGGTACCAGGATCTAAACGGCGATCATCAGGAGTACAGGGCTTCCCCTGTAAACGTTTATCACAAAGATGGTAGCCTCCATATCGAACCGTGGCGCGACTCCACTGCTGTAAAAGGTTGGACATCTGGTCGTATCGAGAGCACGTACACCTTCACTCCTCCGCCCGGCGTCAAGACCATCATCCAAGCCAGCATCTCTCTTGGTTATGCCCCCATTGGAAGTAAGGCTGGCATCTGGCCTGCCTTTTGGTTGCTCGGTGACAGCCACCGCACCGGTGGTCCAATATGGCCTGCCTGTGGTGAGCTCGACATTTTGGAGCACGTGAATGACGATTATGAGACTTATGCCGCTGTTCATTGTGACAAGTCTCCTGGCGGTATCTGCGGGGAGAAGAAGGGTATCGTCGGGAGTCTCTATCTACCGGATCTGGGTATGGGCGTGAACACTTACAAAGTTGTGATCGACCGCACACCGACGATGTGGCAGGAGGAGAGTGTAAACTTCTACGTCGCAGATGAACTCTTTCATACGGTCACGGGTGCGCAAATCGGCAACCTGGAGGTCTGGAAGACCATTGCGCAGAACAAGATGTTCATCATTTTCAACGTCGCTGTTGGTGGTGATTGGGTAAGTTGAAACTCTCTCTGTGAACCTGTCAAGCTAATATTTTGTAGCCGGGACCTCCAATGCCTTTTACTGCAGAGGGCCCTGACGCTAGTATGGAAGTCGGATATGTTGCGCATTATGAGCAAGAGGCTGCAGCAGAGGATACAGCCAATACGCCTTATTACTATCCTTATGATAATTACCGTAACCATAGCATGCCTTGTTGTTCAAAGATGACTCAAACCATCAACAATAAGGCGCCTCCAGCTCCACCTCCTCCTCCACCACCAGCTCGTCCTCCGCCGCCTCCGCCGCCTCCTCCGCCAGCCGCCTGTCATCCTTGCA
>JAAOAU010001227.1:0-22043 GCA_013186845.1 Fusarium sterilihyphosum
GGAAGGGAGGGAGGGAGAGGGAGGGCGTGCGTGGGGGAGAGAAAATATGCGACGGAACGGAAGAGGAGAGAGGGAACTTGAGAGACATGAAAAAAGCAACCAAAGACAAACGCATCAATCAATCAAGAGATGAGACAACAAACTCCGAATGAGTTCATCAATCATTCTCCGAATCGTAAGCGGATGGCTTTTGATCCGAATCGAACAGACTGAGAAAAAGGAATGAATCATCTGCGATCATCCATCCATCCACCGGAGAGCGAAAGCGACGGAACTCCAACTCGCTCGCTAACTAACTACAGGCTACAACAGCACCAATGAAGCATCGATGCCTCGGGCTGCTGAGTGATGAATACGTTGATTCGTGTCGCAAAGTATCACATCACATCGTATCCAATTCGCAAGCGATTGCTGCGCTGCGCTGACGATTACATTCATTATACGGTGGGTGAGTAATCCAGTTGGTCAGCCTGGGCGGTAAAAAGATGAGAATCGCTGTCGCTGTGTGCGTGCTTGCTCTTATTCCAGCTTGTGACTCTATTGATGACTGTGACTTGTGTCCCATTGCCGCCCGCGCAGCCCGTGATTTGGTAACTTGACCCGCGGGAGGGAGGCTGTGATCCAGGCGACGGCAGCGAATCGCACACGGTGTAATTGGTATTGTGGTTGCGATTCGCAGCTTTTCGGCTTTTGGCTTTTTTTTTTTTGGCTTTTTTTTTGGCTTATGACAGACATTCTTCTTCACCTTGGGCTTTGGGGAGATCTGGAGGAGGCGTTTTTTCAACCCCGGATTACGAAAAAAGCCACAGGGCAGATGAGACCAAGCAAATCAGACAAACAAGTTTGAGGTGTCTTGGATGAGAGCGGATTGTCTTGGACGATGACGGGATTCACCCAATACGGATCCTGAGTCTTGTCTTGTCTTGTGTTATTGTTGATCTAGACGTATCGGTAAATGAGATGCAATGCAATGCTGTGATCCGTATATGAAAAGGCCTTGCTTATCTCACCGTCTGTCTGTTGGGGGGATTGATTTGTTTTGGTTTACACAGGTTTTATTTTTACAAAGCAAGTTACTTTCACGGACGGCACAGCTCTCAGCTCGTCCATCCCGTCACCGCAACACGAGTGTGCCTACGTACATACAGCAGTCAATGCTGGTAACCATCCATTACGAGGCTTATCAATTTATGCTTTGCTGTTGTTCCTATCAATAGCAAACAACAACACATCGCGGTGAACAACGGTGAACAACAAACTTGATTTCTGGAAGGCTTCGGCTTCGTCTTTACGGCGCGATCTCGGCACATTCAGCGATTTGACCCGAGCGCGATAAGCCATTCTCTCTCTCTTCTCTACATACTGACTCTATTCAAAGAGTCTTGGCGAATTCTTTGATTGATTGATAGAGAATACTTACAGTACAGTTGGCTACCTGCTCGGCCTCACGCCCCCCATTATCCACCCATATCTCGACTCAACCGCCATAACCAGAGCCTTCAGAGGCCCTGAAGAGTCTCTGACTCTTCCATTTCTCCCCACGGATCCGCTTCGGCCACCCCATCCCCCCCAAGAATTACCAGTGACAGGCGTTGTATCCGCTCCGCCCGTCCACTTAGCCGCCTCTGTATCGCCCTGGTTTTCCCCTTCCAGGTCTCTCTGACTCGAATATCCCACCGCTCTTTTCCTCTCGCCACGCCCCCCCCTCTCCCGTCGTCTCCTCTCTTCACGTTCACCTCCTCTTCTTCTCCCGTCACCTCGTCTCGACACCCCCTACACCTCGGTCGGGAGCAATCCGCAGGCTGAATTTCAGCAGCAGGGAGCCTAAACGACAGGGCAGTTGGCAGCGGTATCTGGTTCTCTTCCCGGCGACCGAACTTGAGGACCCTTGACCCGCACTCGCACCCGTTCTCGGCCGCACCCCCAGGCTCAGGTCCTCTGTCACCTTGTGCACACCCCACGCCCCTATTGCAAATCATCTCTTCCATTCCACACCCTCACCCAACCCAACCCGATCTTTCTTCTCATCTCACACGCCCCTGGCCTCCCTTAGCCGGCTGCCTGCCCGTTCTGCTTCATTCTTTTATATCTACCCGCATCCCCAGGTTTTCATCACAAGGATCCATTTATCTGCCGTCCATAGAACAACATCATTAAGCCAAGTGATCACCACTTACACTTGCTATTTAGCAACAGCTACAGCTCTCTGAGCTTCACTCACGACCATCACCTCGCCCATCACCTCGCCCATCACCAACAACACAACCGCAACAATGTTCGGCTCATACAGTTCCATCAGCTCCATGTGCGCGTCTTCAGCGCCCATGGATATCGCGTCTCGCAACATCTACCGATCTCAGGATTCCGCCTGCGCTTTTCCATCATGGCCCCGACGTGACTCCCTCTCCGAGTCTGATCGAGAGGAGCGACCCACCTCTTATCTATCCGACGACGATCTGTTCCTCTCCGATCCCTTCGACGATGACGCCCAGAGCGTTTCCAGCGCCGGCAGCTCTTCTCCTGGTGCCATGGCCTCTCCTCCCAACGTCATCACCGACTTCGAGCTCATCCAGGCCGAGCGCGAACGCCAGGCCGCTTTGCAACGCGAGTGTCTTCGCGTTGTCGCCCTCGAGAAGGAGCGTCGACGTGCCGCCGCACGAAAGCAGCGCCGTAGCAGTTCTCACAAGAAGAGTCCCAAGACCAAGCTCACCTCCATCAACGAGGAGGCTGTTGAGTAAACAAGCTCTGGGAACTTCTTAATGACTGTTACGATTTACGATAGCGTATGTTTACATGTCACCTCACGACAGCAACAGTCGCTAACATTATTTTAGGCTGCTTTTTGCATTTACATGGCATATGATACCCCACACAACACAATACAACTACAGCATCGCATGTGCGCAAGAATAGCTGCACATGCCAGATTCATCTACACCACCATTTCCATCATATGTGATGGGATGGGAAATCTCTTCACACAACCATAACAAGCTGTCACTCGCTATACAACACCGGGAAACCTTATTCAGCTGTCGGATCGACTTGTAGCCGCCGGCTTGATTTTCGGGAAACAACTTTACACCACCACTATCTTGGTCGATGACGCCATGGTTAGACCGCCTCAGACCCCAGCAAATCAGAGGTGGGGGTGGGGGCTCAACCAAGAATGAGTCAGATGGATGAGCCAAGCTTTGGACAACAACAACAATCAACAATCAAGTCAAGCACCATCATTCTTTCATCAATTCCTGAAACTTTCCGATTGCGGCCGAAGTTGATGCCGCCGGGCGGGTGGAAGCTCCCCATCTAGACAACCCTTCTAGTTGATGTGGATGTTTCTTCTCCGGACCGTCGGCGACCTTGGCCACCTACCGTTCACTTTCTTGTCTTCCCCCGCATGGCGGCCCGGTAAACGGATTCGTCTTCGGTTCATCACTATCCGCTTGCTACTTTTTTTTCTCACTTGAGGCTTTTAATCGAGCCCGACATTTTATCTTTCCCGTCCCGGTTCACCGGGCTCATTATTGAGTTTATTTAATCGTTTTCGTTTTCGCACACCCTCTTAATGGAAAGCATTCATGTATTTGGAGTTCTTAATATTGCATTGTCTTTTGGCTTGCATCATCATAGGGCATGGGACATTTGGATACAGGTTATGCTTCAGCCTCCCATCACTGGGATGAATCAGCTGGCACACACTTGGCATATGGAACGGGAAACATTAGCATGGCACTGCATAGCATTGGATATGCACATCACACTGCATGGTTTACACGGCGATTTGGGCTTTTAGATACCTTAGGATAGTTTGGCGGCCTTGAGCCTGCCCTGATTTCAAGATACCCCCTTAGTTAGCATCAACAATCATATCTGGCATACACATCTACTCTACCTAGCTCCTGTCTTTGATTCATGTGATGTACCGCTTCTGCTTGTGACTCTGCTCTGGTGTCGAGGCGCTTAGCACTCTGTATTATTAACCAACCTATGGACATACCCAAGCTTGGCAACAATAAAAGGCCACAAGCCAATCTCACAAAAGCGTGTGCCACAACAAAATCCTATCACCCAATAGCCATCAACCATTACCGACGCACACTTTTCGAGTACCGGCGACAATAGGGACCTATCTATTTTCTAGCCTTGCCCGTGGTAGCGTCCCGTGCCGGGTATTTCAAGGTCAAGCTGCTCTGTCACATGGGGGCATAACGCCTTAACCGCGGGGTTGGTGGAGAGGGCGGTGAGTGGGAGATCGGCGATAAGAGACAATAAAAATTCACGTGGTGAGCTTGTGATTGAGAATAGGAGCTTCTGATGTTTTTTTTTGCCTGTGGTTGGGGGTTTGGATAGGAAACATGATTGTGCTTGTGAAAGGATATCAGTAGTTGGTGATGGATGTGAGTGCCTGAGTGTCAAAGAATCGTGCACGGTTGGGGATGTTAGTTTAGATCGCGGGGAAGACGGCATTTGTTTTGTTTGCTGTGCTTTTAAGTTGGTTTGTCCCGTGTGGCTTGATAGGTTAAATGTATTTTATATAGATGTTTGTACTGATATAAGCTTTGTATTGTTAGAGTGTTCATGGCTGTTTGTATACTACCAACCTTAACTCAGGAACAACAAACACAAAGAGACTACAGACTTTCAACGGGCGCTTGTGCCACCTTCATGTAGATCATGTCTCAAACGATTTAGATGCCGTTGAGTCTTTGTTTGATATGGGGGTGTATATCGCGCTGGTGATGCCGAAGGCGCGAGACGAGAAAAGTGAAACTGACACCAAAAGAAGCCAAGAATAGAACTACAACGAGAAGTTAAACGGTCTGAACGGGAGTGTCCGATATGGCATAGGCTATCAGGCTTAGAGTAGCCGAGATAGGACAGACTCGTGCTTTGAGTTACCTTTGTTTCAGTGACCATCTCGATGTCTGGTTCTATTGTTCGCATTCTGAGGGTATACATGAACGCAGATATCCGGGCCTAAGCTTTATACAACGTGGAATTGAGACCTTCTAGAGGTCTGAGTTGTTCTCGCATTGTTTGTGTGACAATCGAGAAGTTGGAGAGAAGAGTCTGACGATCTGGAGCATGTTGCTCGTGGATGACAGGACTCCCTCGATCGAGATCAACAGATGCATCGTTTCACATAAGAGGTTCTTTCAGAGTCATGGTAAGACATTGAAGTTCTTGATATATTTTTGTTCATTATGTAAGAAATCTCTTTTCTTTCCAGCGATGCTTGATGTAAGTTAGATTGAGTACTCAAGACCGATATCAAGGAGCAAGCACAACCAGGCTATACACTACCTAGCCAAGACAGACTAATGAATTTACGGTGAGTTCGGGAACAGTTTGGTAAATATCACTGTCGATAGCTTGTCACTTATTCTAGACAGCAAAGGTCAGGCCAGTTGAGGGACTGGCCTGGAAGGTTCACATGGTTGTAACAGGGAAGAAGGGAAAGCAGCATACCGTGAGTTCTTAGTCAGGGTCTATGGACTAACTCCTTAGGATAAACTCTTACTCATGGAAGTCTATGCCGGGTTTCGTTTACACATGATGCAGTTCCATGGCCTTGATGCTGGCGAGGTCCAACATCATCACTTCTACAGAACGTCCCCTCGAGCATCTCAGCAATGTGACTAGGCAGAGGTTGATTCTAACATAAGTGATGTCAGTAAAGCTCTAACTCGGCATTATACTCACAGATATTATAACTCGTTCCCGCTGCTCATATTCATTCACGATACAGTCCTACGACGACTTGATCTAGCCAGATTCTTTTATTCCGCACATGGAGAACATAAGTGAAAACTAGACTTATGTTAGTAGATTTCTAAGCATTACCAGACTATAGTATTAATAATTCATGATATTTGCGTGATGTTGTACGGCCATGAGGTAATCTTGATTAGAAACCTCATTGCAATCATCTTCCCCGCATCATGGATTTGTCAAGCCTCACTCCCTCAACCTCACTGCTCACAAGTCAACTCACCACTAGCACCTATAAAAACAAAGGTATGAAAGACTTTGCACTTAATCTTATAGTTCATACAAGAAACTGTCGATTAATTGATACAGTCACAGAAAAAATGATCAGCGACCAAGATCTGGAGCATCTCCGTCTGGCAGTCTCACTCGCTCACGAAGCCCTCAAAGCGGGAGACGCCCCATTCGGCTCAGTCCTCGTCTCATCAGACAACAAAGTTCTGCAAACCGATCGAAACCGCACCGTCACAGGCTCCAACGGTGATGGTCGCGCTGACTCGACACTCCACCCAGAGTTCACTCTCGCACGTTGGGCACAGCTCAACCTGAGCGACGAAGAGCGTGCGAAATCTACTGTGTACACGAGTGGTGAGCACTGCGCTATGTGTTCTGCTGCCCATGCGTGGTGTGGACTTGGAAGGATTGTGTATGCTTCTTCAACGGAGCAGCTGCAAGCTTGGAAGGCCAATTTTGGTGTTAAAGCACCGGTTGCGCCGTTGAGCATCAATCAGGTTGCTCCAGGGCTTACCGTTGAAGGACCTGTTGAAGAACTGGCTAAAGAGGTTTATCAGTTCCAAGTTGAGAGTTGGACGGCCAAGGGTTTCAAGTCCAAGTCCAAGGCTTGAGGTAGGGTCTGTTGATGTTTCTGAGTGAGCTGTAGCGTGGCGTATGTGGCCGGAGATGTCCAGTTGTCTGAGAACGATTTGATGACAGAAGCTTGAGATGTTTGAATGTAAAGTATACATTTCAGAATTGCTTGTTGTAACATTTGTCTGTGAGCTCGTGATGTGAGGCCCGACGGTTGAATATTGGGTTGAGTTATATGCTTGTTCTGCCAACTCCAGCAAGCAAGAACCGAGCCATAGATGTCGAGAGGTGAAACCAAAGACATGATTGAGATCTTTTATCTGGTATGAAATAACTTGAGGTCAACGAAATTGCCAATTGATCGATTTCGGCCGGATGAGCGAAATATGTTCCCTTGTTCCAATCTGCCTACCATCCAATCAGCTTATCCCCTGTGGCTTAGTTGGCTAAAGCGTCCGACTGTTATTCATAGACAATCGGGAGATCGGAAGTTCGAGCCTTCCCGGGGGAGACTTGTTCTCTCAGAGTTTCTCTTTTTGAGTCTTTTCTCTTTTGTTCACAGGTGGTATTGCACCTTGATACGTATCATCGTTTTGTTTTGTTGCTGGGGTGCATAGTTTGCCTTCAATGATCTCACCTTGAGATTCTACGGGTATCTCACAAGAGACAGCTCTCTGTATTCTTTGAAGGAATGTCCAAGCAAACTAAATACCGCTAATTTGTTTGAACAAGTCAACTTGAGTGCCGGGAGTGGGTATACAATGCCGCTGCCCTTTCTGTCACAAGCTCTATATTCTTAACCTGCTCAGTTGCTAGAGGTCGGTCAGCTTGACTTGGACTCCTGCCTATCTAGATGTAGTAAGCAAAGCAGACTGCACATTGATGAAACCCTTTGCTCCAGTCTAAGTATGGTAGATCTCGGTATTCTGCTATTGGCATAGAAGCAAAACGCAGAGCAAAGATCTCATTGTTGTGTGTCCCATACAAGCACAGGCTGAGTTCAAACCACACTATTGGGAGAACACGCTTCAAAGATCAAACAATTACAGCTCGTAATTTATACTATAAGTTTGAAAGGTTCCCCGAATCCCACCCTCTTCTCTTTCCAATCCAAGGTGGTTTCATCGAGTGTTGTGAGGGCGACAGTTCAGCTATACAGTATAGACACGCATTGCATGTAACACGAAGAAGGAAACTGTTTATATAACATCGGTTCAAGCAGAAAAAGCATACCAGCGATTGCCTTGTACTATAGATCGAGATGAAATAGTGAGCTAAGCATGCAAGGCCATCGCTATGTCGGGTACGATGGGCAAACCGTGTCGATGGCATTTGAGCAACGTCACCTGAATCCTAGCCTGAATAGTCTCGTGAGTCTTGCTCACTCATATCTCAAATATGAAATCAGCACTTACATCACTAGCTGTTCCCATGATGATAGCGCCACTTGCATGCCACGGCTTGTCTTCCCAGCGTCTCCATAGACATCATCATCATCTACCGCACAACCCAATACTCGAGAGAATACCTTTTGAAGCCATTTAGCTGGGAACACCTGCTTCAGTAGCTGAATGGCATGGCTGGGAGTCTATCGAAAGATGAGAAACGACCGCAATGCTCATCCCAGAGGCTGAGCTGGGCCAACAACGGCGTTTCTCTTCAGTATACAAAACCACAGAAAGCCCTGTTATACTGATGAGTGGCTTAGAGTAACTGAATTTGAACGGATGAGTTTAAGGAACACGGAACAGATAAAGACTGTCTAGTGTCTAGGCCTGGAAGTGACTACATGGCCTCTATCTTCACCCTCGTAACTCTGCGTTATTCAAGACATGAATGAAGTAATCACGCAGTATCTTTGTGTACAATGTACCAAGGTAACTGCAATCACTTCTGTTATATACCATTTAGTCCGAGACTCCACGAGCGTTTGTCAAAGCAGTTGTGAGGGGGACACTTTTAAACCCTCTTGAGCAGGTCTCAACTCTAGGCGAACTATGTATTACGATAGAGGTACCAAAGAGAATACATCAGATACATCTTCCGACCAATTTTAAACGAATTCCAATAGAAGATATCTGGACTTCTGCAGACCACACATCAGTTTCCATAGTCGAAATTGGGCAGGTGGTCAAGGCCGTTCTGAGTAATACCTCAACAGTACATCAGCGCCAATATTTGTCAAAACTGATAGGTGATCAACACGGAAAGAACAATCAAATGCATCCGTGATTGGAATTCGATAATGAGCCACTTGGGGCGCATCATGAGAGCTTCAAACATGATCTGACCTTGCCCGAGTGACGATGGACCGGCCCCCAACAACTTCGGCCATCCGGATAAAAGGACCGTGATGCACGAGACTAATTGAGCTCAATCTATATACTCAATCAAGAGCTGACAACTATACTGCAGATGCATAAATACCCAAAGAGACTGGGAGTATGATCCGACATCAAGCCTCAGTCTCGGGTATTCTTTCAATCCTTCTCGAGGACCTAGCCCACTTCCACGATTTGCGAAATGATTTGTCCAAAACTAGACGAGTAAATCTGAGACAACAAACCAATAACGCCCGATGTCGAACGCCCGCTATCGTGAGTTCGGTCTCGTATCGATTCATTGCATATTCACATTTCTCAGCCTCTGATGGGCTCAGATCGAGGCTGGAATCGTCTTGGCACCCGCATTCCTTTCATGCACAATGTCGAATATCGAATTCCCCGCGGAACCGGCTTCATTCCAATTGGACCATGATCGAGACAAAGGTGAGATCTAAATGTTGGCCTCTTTCAGCGCCCTATAGTTCTTTAGTGGATGATTGTATGCATTGTCAGAATACCCCGTAACTTAGAAGGGCCACTTGAAACCGTTGGCTTTCAGTGGGATCCCATCTAATGCTTGGAAATGGGTCAATTGGGTCTGATTGCGGGGAAGCCTGAAGCCACGCGAGTTGATGGTTGGCGATGCAAGGGATTTCACTCACCTAATTTTCAACGTTACTGTGCTTGGTGTGCCAGCCTTACGTTGCAGTTATGGAAAGTGACTGAATTTGACTGAAATGTGACGAGAACCATGACACTTGGAAGAAAGCAGTGAGACAGAAGAACGTGGCCGAGCCTTTTGGGCAAACCCAAGGATTTGGTAGACCTAGACCCTGCCATGCGTGGGCGATGATCCCCAACTTATCACATCTGCAAGTCAGCTGAAAGTGATCAACAGTAATGAGAGAGCAACGTTGACCTGTTAACCCGTCAACAAAACTCATAGGAAGATGGTGTAAACCCCTCTGTAGAAACGTGAGCTGTTTTGGCATGAAGACACTAGATAGGGCCCCCACGGGCTTCTTCCTATTTCGAGTTTGTCCACTATAGCAATTCAGTACCCGGGTTAGTTTGTCCAACTCGTGCGATTCTTGAGCTACTAATCTGGCCAAGCTTGAGTTATTATGCGCCTGGCTGAATGTCACTCGAATAAGCGTATTCCAATGGGCCGAAACTACTCGGACAGTTGAACTGTCCAGATTGGTATCTCGGCAAATGAGTTTACAGAGGTTTTGATCCCATAGCGGGGCCATGTTACCAATCACGTATAAAGTCAGATATATAAATCTTACATGCTGGCTTTGTCCCTGGGTCGATCTGATGAAGAAAGGCGGCCGACACTGCGACCGCGAGAAGACCGTTGGACTCGGAGTCTTTTATCAAGTGGCGTTATCAAGATGTGATAGTCACCATCCATCAGCTTGGCCGCGGTTTGGGCCGCAGGTTATAGCATGGAATCGCAACTCATACCCCAGTCGCCATATCGAATGTGTGAAAGCAGCGACCGGAAGCCCCGCGGCCGAGAAGAATGTCCTCACCAAGGACCAGCATGTTACGTTCTGAAGGGGAAATGAAATGTGACGGGAAAATCACAACCCAGTGCACAGACCTGACATTTTCTGAGCAAGTGAGTTGTGAGAAACTGAGAAAAGTTGTAGCTTTGAGCTGGGTAGGACTGCTTGATACGAGCTGCATGCGCGAGGTGAACCAGCAGTAGAAAAAGCAAAGAAAAGGCAAGGGAGCTTTGATGTCTTTCAGATCAAGTGCCTGCAGCAATCCGTGCCCAGACGTTGCACAAAGACGCAGCTTGTGTGAGGCTGCAGCAGAGCCTGAGGAGACTGGAGACGACCGTGGGGTAACTTGGATTATAAGTTCTGAGGCCAGACAAGCCAAGCGAAGTCCCGGGATAATGAAATTGCGTAGGTTCTCGGCTGGCAAAAGTTCTTGCCCTCGGTCAGTGGCGTTGAGGCCCGGTCGTGTCTGAATATTAAGTGTGTGCAGCAGACTAGTATGTATTTGCGGAGCTGCCCACTTGCATCCTAACTATCTGCACATCAACAAGATAGGATCTTGGGCAGTAAAACACCAAGCTGTAATCCAACAACTGATAAATACGTGGTTGATGTCTGAATGCATTTGACAATGATTCGACGTTCATGGCCCTCCGCATGCACATCTTTGAGGTCCAAATCAGTCATCAATTCACTGGTCATGCTGTGCTTGGCCTGCAGGAAACTATAGAAGTGAGAACCTGTACGGCGGAAGCGAGTAAAGCAAGGCGAACCGACTCAACAAGAAGGGAACCGTGACAGTGGACAGCATCTACTGCAAACGCCTGTCCTTAGCCGAGCGGTTGATCAGCAAGGTTTCGATAGGTGGAGGCGCTTGTTGGACTCGAGACGCCGTGCCCATAGAGGAACTAGAAATGCCAAGGTTGTGACAGGGAGGCTGCCTGTCGGTCAGCGATGCTAGGTCTGGATAAGCAATCCAACTTGGGTCTCAGCCACATGTTTCTGAGACAAACATCGGAAGAAAGGCTTTACACCGGCTTGAAATAAACAGAAAGACGTTTTCCGTCTTTTGTTAGCCAGAATTGAACCAGTCGTGGAGGCTGGTGGGTAAGTGAGGTTGATGTACAGGTCTCAGGCACAAGGGACAATGACGGTATCACTGCCTGTATCCGTATTCACAGCTCGAGGGCTGTTGATATCCATGCTCTCAGGTGAATTCTTAGCGCAGTTTATTTCTTGACCCCCAGATCGACTGAGTCAATCTGAAAGACAAGTGAGGGAGCCAATTCAACGGTCAAGACCCTGTTCGTTTGACCGATGCGTTGGTACTGTACCCATCTTGAGTCACTATCCCCAGTTGCCAACTAAGGAGCAGGGTGACGTGTATGAAACGCAGATATCTGCGTTGTCAGAGGCTCGCCAAAAGATATACGAAGTTTGAAGTCTGAAGTTTGAATAATAGAGCATCGCTATTCTCAAGCATCATCCACCAAGCCACCCACGGTAGACAATAACTACTAAAGGTGTGGGTGTGGGTATGGTAGCACTGGAACGGGATGGACCAGGGGCACGGGAAAAAGCAAAGAAAGAATCGTGTATGCGGGAGCAGAGGAAAGAGAGATCCACAACCTGGCAAATGCAACAAGGAACAATGAACAAGGAGACTTTACGAATGGCAAGACCAAATTAGATAACAGCAATGCTACTAAGGGAAGTCCGTAAGGCAAGGAAGGTGTCAAAGAGTCAGGCGTGAAAATGTTCACATCGAAACTTGCTCCTTCCGAAATATCGCATGAGGTCAAAAGTGGAGAAGCAACATATAAGTCACTGTGCGGTTGGATATCAGTCGATAGGCGACGTTTCTATCTGAAATGATATCAGTGGCTATCCATACAATAACTATCTCGGATATTAGACGCGCGATCTTCATATCAAACACTATTGTCAAAATTTACCTCATCATCTGATTTTCACGCCAAGCAACGTGCTTCTGAGTAGCAGAACGTCTACAGGCTGATAGAATGACATTGTTCATCAAAAGCCCATGCGGAGAGAGCTCCTTGCTCTTTCCGTTAGGAATATGTGGGTATGGACCCTCTTCGCTAGCGGGACGGGAAGGAGAGGGCGATTAACTCCCTGCAATAGAGGTGATCGGCCGGCTTATTGGCCCGTCCCGTTAAGCTAACGTGGCCAATAAGCGCCGAGAAACAGCTGTAGCACAATTTTGGCAAGCGGGGTTTAGAGCTGTAGCCAATCAATGTTAGTCTACAAGCGCTTGCTCAAGCCCCCCATGTTTCGTTTCCCCAACCACATGCTTTTCTATCTTGTTCATCTCAACGTCGAAATGTCTCCGACAGAGGCCATAGAGCACTTCAATCGACCGTGCTATATGCCCTATCGACCACTGCAGCTGTAGAGGGCACCCACTGTAGCGTATGCTGCATCATTGTACCTGGAGAAGCATCTGTGACCCTTCCATCAGAGATGGATGGATGGATGTTGTGTTGATGCACCCACAGACCTCAATGTAAGGTACCGACCAGTCTTTGGTCTTGAAGGAAACCCAGAACAACTGGATCGAGCATATCATGTCGTGGTGCCCATTGTCCAGTGCACCAGCGTTACAGCAACTGCACTGCGTGGGAGGACGCCGTGCTGCCCCTACGCTGCTGCACTATGCTCTGCTGTGTTGTCCTGCAATGCTTGAGAAGCCACCGCTTGTCGTCGCACCAGACGCCACTTGCATGCCTCTGATGATTTCACCAAAAGAGGGGCAGCAAGGACACTGATTTCTGTGCTCTACATGATTGATGGATTCCTATCAATGCAAATTCAGGATGAAATTTGGATGAGACGACGGCGGAGATCGTGACGACCAAGGACGTGCTTTCATGATAAAGAGTTATATCTCAAATGGTGAAACTCGAGCCATTCATGCCTTGCAACCGAACAATGGAATACAATTGATTGATTGATAGGTCGGGTCCCTCGAGTCTCAAAGCCAGAATGGATCTGGAGATTTACAGGGGTCCCGGCCTAGTGAACCACACAATTTGATGCGCTATCCAACGACTTTTCTGAGAGACTTGAATTCAACGGCACGCGGCCATCCCACGAGGCTAAATTTGGCAGGGGGCATTGCTCGCTAGACAATTGACTTGCTACGGCTCGTTGCTTGCCATTTCGCCTTGTCTTTTAATTCAAGATCCCCAGTCGACAATTTACGATGCGATGGCAATCCCACGTTGGACTTTGTTCGTCATTGCAAGGCCGCAGCCGCCGGCCACGATCCTTTCACGTCAAAGTGACCGCCTCCGCCTCAACTGGCGTCTTTTAGATCGACGTCTGATGCTATACCATACCCAAACCCCCGGTCAACGATACAAGAGGGGATCCCAGTCGTCTGCGGCTTTTCTACCCCACTCAACTTGTTAGCTCAAGTCCGAACAGCAGAAAGGTGCTCATGTTAACCCAAGCTCCCAATCCCCAACCGCCGTCAACCATCCTCCAAAACGACCCCTGGGTGCCATACTACCTATGAGCCGGTCCGTCTCCGCTGATCCATTCAACCCAACACTCTCAGGCTCTATTTTAATATCGTCTCTTTTCTGAATCGTCCACTGACAGGCCAGTACGCCACTCTCTAGGCGCCATCTCTTACTCTGGACCCCGACCTTGATCCATGATTGATGGTCCATCACACATAGCACACGCAGTAAAGGCACCCACACTGGTGCGAACCCTGTACCTTAGTCTTTCTCAAAATCATCTCAACCTGCACTTTTTCTGCTCTGGATTTCCTTCTTGGGCCTCCCTCTTCTTAGTCTTCTCTTTCCGCCTTTGCATTGTGTATTGTGTCTCCCTGTGTGTTGGTGTCGCCTCATCACACTGTCACATCTTCAGCTCCAGCAGTTACCTTGAACCTTGATATCACAACTCCACCAACGGCTGTTTACACCAGCCCCCAAAGAGACTGATCAACTTTTTTTTTCTTCAGGAGAAAAAGGGCCAAGGTAGGAATTTCAATTCATTTGTTTTGGGATTGTCTGTATTGTCTGTTTCCTTACGCCCCTAATTGCCCATTGTACGTCTCCTGCATCTTGCCCTGGACCTCTCACCCCCTTGTCATATCTTCCGTCTAAGTCGCATGTTGTCGCTCAGCATATGTACATGCACCCGCATACACACACTTACCTAGTCTTCCTACACAAGGACATGTTTGATGGACCCTAGAATCATCTTCAAGGGATTTCAAGCTACGTCTGCAAGTCAAGCGCCGGGTCACACCCCTTTCACATCCCCATCCCTATCCGCATCCACAACCAAGCTCTTCCTGGTAGCTACACTTTGACCTCGACCACTTTGCGCGCACATCTCTATTTGGCGTCGTCCGACCCCAGGCAATCACATCGAATCTGAGCAGGGTTGGCGGCTGTATTCTCACTGTTGCCGAGTTGCGCTTGTAGCGTCGTTTTTTCCACCGTTGCCCTGGTTGATGTTCTCGACAAGCAAAACCATTGCTCTGCCCATCTCCACACACATCGAGTCTTTCTCTACGCCTTCTTGCATGTTTTGACTTTCTCAACTTTTTCACACTCACACTAATTCGCATCCCGAAGACTTCTCTCTCGCCTCACCGCATCTGCCTCTTACTATACACCGTTGCGACCGAGACATACAGCCCCAAGAGTTCCGTTCGTTGTCCAACCTCACTTGCCCGTCGCTACCCGCGTGCCCGTATCGCATCGTATCGCGCAGTGACGAAACAGAATTCAGTATAACACGATCCGAGACTTTGGCTTACCGACACACCAAGAAACCGTCATTGTCCGGGTGCGGGCAGCAGAGGATTCCGAGGCATGTTCGACAGCCCTAAAGTGTAGCTTTCCGACTGTTACTGCGACCCCGAGAGCAACAAAAGTGTAGACCCCGCTATCGGGGGTCGTTCGTCGTCGACATCGATTCATCAGAACAGTACGTGCATCGTCGCACAAGGCGGGCATCCTTGCAAAGCAGACATAGCCCTCCGTGGTCATCCGACTGGCTAACACG
Organism: Fusarium sterilihyphosum; assembly: GCA_013186845.1. Taxonomy (NCBI): domain Eukaryota; kingdom Fungi; phylum Ascomycota; class Sordariomycetes; order Hypocreales; family Nectriaceae; genus Fusarium; species Fusarium sterilihyphosum. Next base: position 15,467 of record JAAOAU010001227.1, read on the forward strand.
GGCTCCGTTAACGCAGGTCAAGATTCAAGAAAGAATATCAGGCCCATCATGTCCGTCCCCGTGGCCGGTTCGTCACGGAATCGCACCGTATCGTTAAGTTCGGGTGGAAGGTCTGCAACAAGGAGTAAGACGTCACAGGTCCCAGACAGCACCACGATGCCTCATGTTACCGATTTAAAGTACTTTGACCCCTGCGCCGCCACTGCGTCCATGTTTTTGTACGCCCAGGGTTCATCCGTTGTTTGCTGTCACCATGATACTCTTACCATTGAAAGAAGGTTTTCTCGACACGCTGATGAGGTTCAATTGTTAGCAGTCGATAATCAGAGTGAGGCTGGTGGTGGCCGCTTCGTTGTCAGTTACGATGCGGGCCAAACAGCAATTGTGTGGGATCTAATGACAGGCGATGAGATCTCTCGATTTGCCTGTTATGATCATTTAACTGTCGCAGCGTGGATGAAAAATGGCAATGTGGCTTTTGGTCAGTTATTGGAATGAGTTTCACATGATCATGACTAACAATTTGAAGGCAACACAAAGGGAAGCATTATCATGTTTGAGCCATCAACATCTGAACATGTTTCTTCAAGGACTATTGACCAAATTGCTGTGACTGCATTGGCACCATCAGCTGATTGTCGAACATTTGCCATCGGGTGAGTTCTTATCATCCTCTCACTCAAGTCTCACTAACACAGTCTCAGCTACCAGAATGGCTCTCTATTTGTTGCAACCTTGCAACCGCGCTTCACTATCTTACACAATCTCACCACCTCCAGAGGGCCGTCACCTATCGTGAATCTTGCGTGGCATGCTTCCTCGTCTCGGCAAAAGTCGGACATGCTTGCTGTCCAGATGCGTGACGGTGACTTACGAGTCTGGAGCGTGGCAAAGAAATATAGCGTCGATGACCCTGCAAAGGTGGTTCGAAACCTCAAGAAGGCTGAGATCTCCATGGATGGGCCCAACTGGATGGGATGGTCCAAGAACGGCCGCATAATCCAGTATTCCGACTCGTAAGTTTGCAGCTTGCCACCACCATAAAACGCCCTTGTCTACGCGCGCGCTTAGCTGCATGACCCCTATCATCAACTAACATCTGCACAGGCAAACACAGTCATGGGATGTTAGGACAAAGCACGTCACTCATGATCCCATCCCGACTCTCGATCTTGTTCGCGGCCTTGCCGTCTACGGCCCGGGTGCCACGTTGTTCACCCTTGGCCCCAATAACACCGTGCAGCAATTCGACCTGAACTCACCGGCCATCATGGTCGCCAATGTCCAACACCCAGCAAACCTGTTGCCCCCCTCGCCTCCAGTCTCAGAAGAAACTGGTGATCGATCAGCGACCTCGGCTACCACTATCGCCTCCGAGTCTGAGACGAGCTCTATTCCTCTTGACATGAATATTTCCGAGAGTGACGAGGATCACCTATCACCATTCGCTCGCCTAACTCGACGCCAACCTTACGACTCTGGTAACGAGCCTTACGAATCAGCCAGCCCTGTCTCAAGCCGAAGTGGGCTCTCATCCTTATCTAAGTCCTCAGCTGGGTCGTCTCAAACCCCTGGCCGTTACCCCGGATCCATGAGGTCGAGAGGACTGTCAGAAAACACCTATATCTCGGCTGGAACCTCGATCAGGTCATCAACTATTGGCAACAGTGCTCACGGTAACACAAGAGATTTGGACACTTATTCCATGGGTTACTCCCTTGGCACTACAAGTGTTCCTTCCATGGCCTCAAGCCGATCACGAAGAAGACCTTCGCGCCTGCGCAATGAAGTTCCCCGTAGCCCTGACGACAACAAGGTGCACGACTTATTCAAGTTTACTCGGGCACGTCTCAGTGATATTCCTTACAAGCATGCCATGGGTGCCAACAGTGCTCGTCTCACCAATGATGATCTGCGCCGTCAAATGCTCAACACCATCTTCGGATGGAACAAAGAGGTTGAAGACCTGATTAGGGATGAGATGACTAGGCATCCCCAAGGATCTCCTAGCCGCATTCTCTTGGCGAAATGGCTTGGCGATATCGATCCCAATATCATGAACGCAAACTTTGAGAACATGACTTCTTCTGACTGGATGTTGTTGGCTCTGAGTGGCATTGGCGGCCATGCCTCACAACAGAAGCTTGGCCATACGTACGTCCAGCGCCTACTTGAGGCTGGCGACGTGCACGCAGCAGTTACGATTATGCTTGGCATGGGTGATCATAACGACGCCATCGAGGTTTATATCTCTCACAAGCGCTATATGGAGGCGCTGATCCTCACATGCCTTTCAGCCCCTAGTGTTTGGGAACGACAAGCTGCAATCATCAGGAAATGGGGAGAGTGGGCAGTTCAGCACGGCCAACAGCAGCTAGCAATCCGATGCTTTGCTTGCACCGATCAGGAGTCTACTGAGCCTTGGACTTCTCCATCCGCCGCGCAGCTGAACTTCCAGACTATGACTCCCAGTATTCCTGAGATCTTAAGCCCACCTCTCTCACCTCCCGGTGTTCAGCGTGGCCCCCAACGCAGCATCGCAAAAACCTCTGCTCTCAAGCTCATCACTTCGTTTGGTGATCAAACGCAAAAGTCAAAGTTCTTTGCAGGTGACGGCGGTCAAACCCCGATTGCCGCGGGTGTTACCCCTATCGCTGACTCTGCCGGTTCTCCCGCTTTCTCTCATGCCTCCAACAACGAAGCCACGACTGCCTTCCTTCGTCCTTCAAACAATAGCAGATTTAACACACCAGTCTCTGCCCGAGGACGTGGGCGTTTGCCGTCTATTGGCGAGATTCCCTCAGACCTCAACCGGGAGGCACTTCGATCTGCTGAGCTGTCTGCTGTGCCATATGACTATGAGCCTCGATCTGGTCATGCTCGAACACCATCTGGCAATGACAACATGATGATGGGTACCGCATTACAGCGCGCTGCTACTGCGAGCCCGATGATGATGCGAGAGCACGCTCAACGTGTTGTCCAACCAAGTGAGGGTGATTTTCCACCACCACCTGACCAGGCCACTATGTTGAAGATGCAACAAGCATCACGTAATCACCGTAATGGCTCCCGTGACCGTATCCCTATGGGTGTGAATCTACAGCTACATCCTGGGATGGCTCACGATGACATTACATCTCCAGAGCAGTCAGTCACTTCTTCTACCCGCTACCACTGGCCAACTCGCCGCAGAGGTCCTGCCTCTGTGACAAGTTCTGTCACTTCTGCATCGAGCGCTGGAAGAAGTCTTCGCCATCAAGCTGTGCGAAACCGAGAAGACTACATCCATAGCTTGGATGCTGCCAATCACTACTCCAAGAGACAGCGCAGTCGCCAGCGTAGCCATTCAAGAACTCGGGATGCTTCACGCAGTCGTCCTGGAAGCCGAGAGCGGACTACACGCTCCCGAGAACCTTCTGAGGAACGTGGACGTGTCAGTGCTCGCAATTGGCCCAAGGCGAAACGATCACCTACCTCCCCCATCCCCATGTCCCCAGAGGACTTGCTGAACCTGAGCACCCCACGACATGGTCAGGTCGCTGAGCCAAACACGGTACGCAAGGTTAGCGGATCAACTGTCAAGCCGAAGAGCCGCAATTCAAGCCGTGGAAGCCGCCGCAGGAGCCCAGAAGGCCGCTCTCGCCCGCCAGCTCTTACGCTCCGTGGCCGAAGTCAAGGCCGGGAGAGTTCTGCACAGCGTTCTCCTTCTTCACCCTTGCCCCTGAGTGCTGCCATTCACCATTACCAAGGCTCTGAGGATGAAGAGGACTACAGAGCAGCCATGGCTGCCCAAGAGGAATTCAGGAACAAGCACAGCCGTAGTGGCAGCCGAGGTCTTGGCTCACCGGCTTTGAGTAAGCAAGATGCTTCGGAACATCGACGCAGGGCCAACTCTGAGGTCGCCAACTTCGATGGTTCTATCTCTATCCACGGCAGAGCTGCCTCAACTGAGCATGCCGGTGATCTCAAGCAAATGAAGGACGAGCGTCAGCGAAAGAAGGAGCAGGCTGCACGGGAACTCGAGGAGCGCCGCAAGTCTCTGGCCAAGCGTGCCCAAACACCTTCAATCCCTCACCCTAACGAGTTCTCTCCCGCTCTTGCAATTACGGTTGAGACTCCTGAGCCAAAGCCGCTGCCTGACGATATCCCACCTCGCAGTGCTACTGAGCCGCCACAAAGGAGCATGTACGCCCGTAACGGACCTGTTATAGGACTTCCAGCGACTCCAAAAGCCATGCGACTTATTATTGAGGGCAACCATGATCAATCAGGAAGCACGCCCAGGCCCGACGTGCCGAGTATTCCGGCTGGCTTTTCTCAACGATACTCGCCAGAAACTTCGCCTCGACAGTCTCCTGAGAGAGAAGAGCCAGTTGCCGAGCCCAGTCTCACTCTGCTGCCATCCACTGTCTACCAGCCACCGTCGCGACCTCCTATTCCTCGTAGCATGTCAGCCCCCATTCCCGATGAGCCTGGCCAGCGCCCCGCTCGCTTTGCACGCAAGAACAGTGTTGGGCGCATCGAAGAAGTTGTCCCTGGTGAGCGACGACGTTCTCACGAGGACCCTATGCCACCACCACCTCCTCCAGCACCCCCTGTTCTCAAGGAACTCAGGCATTTGGCTTCACCCCCTCCGCCGCCTCCTGCCCCTCTGCAACACGCCCAGCGACATCAGCAGGCTGGCGCTGTTGCATCAGGCATGATCGAAATTGTCATGGACGACGATTTATCATCTGGCAATGACCAAGCTTCAGAGGCCAGCCCTCCGGCTCCAGCTTCCCACAGGAGCCATAACCGAGGCAGAAGTATTGGAGATAGCAGCAGTATCTCGGGTCGCATCCACAAGGCCACTGAGCGACTCCGCTCTGCCAGCCGCAGTCGAAAGGAGTATGTACGGTCTCCTCCTTTTGAGGCTCCCTACGAGAGTATTCCCATGCCTCGACAGATGAAGTCACCACCGCCGGTGTCATTCAACCCCGATGTTTTGCGTTCGCCAATTGATTCTCGAAACAAGCACCTGTCGACTGGTTTGAACCGAAACGAGATGATCTAGGAAGTCTCTCGCGATGGTGGCCAGCGCGCTGTGCATTATTTTCTTCCTTTCTACCACTCCCTATAAACTTTGTATTGTTCGATTCTTTGCATGGCGATCGGCGTTCTCCCTCCTCCCGAGTCGATACCATAGTCCTTCGGGGCTTGCATTTTGGCATTATACTTCTGTCCTTTTCTTCAAGGATTTAGCTGTATGACGACTGGAAACTACTGCATCTTGTTTCTCTCCTCGCTCTTGATATCACTTTCGGATCTCTCAAGGCCCTTTTCGCATTATTGGCAAGGATGCCATGAACGTATACGACTTTATACATTTCTTTTGGTTGGACCATCAAGGTTTCTGCAAATTACGACCATATTTACTTACAGACTATGTTTGAGGAGGATGGAGGAAGTACTCGTCTGTATCTTGTTATATTTACCTGGAGGCGGAATGTTGGAGGTAGTAAGTATTGGGTATCGGGGGGATCTAGGCTGACGGAGGCTGATGGGTGAGAAAAATGGGTGAAGTGAGTGATAGTGGATTAACGTAGCGACTGCTTTATACAATGTTGCCTCGCGGCACTTGTTTGAGTTAGGGGATGAGGAAAAGGGAATTGGAAATGGAAATGGGAATGGGTGAAAGATGGGTAGGAATGGATTGAAACAGGCTGGATTGGAAATGCATTTTGATTCCCCCGGAGGGTTTTAGTACTTACGAATTGAATGAACAACTGCTTTGCATTATGGCTATGCTTAATCATAATTGTGTTGATTGTATGTATGTGTGTGTTGGGGAGTAGAATTCCTTGAGTGAAGGAGTGGCGATAGCTTCACGTCTGCCAGGCCTACCAGGTGTAGGATGCACTTGAAGGTTCGAACCCCCACAACCCGATGTCGCATGAGCACGAGAAGCTGATATATGATTGACTGACTATAGGAGAGATGATATCGATATTTTAAAATAGTGTTGTTGATTGAGGTTCATTGTCAAAAAATGCAAAAAAAAAGACAGTTGGCTGCTCCATCTCATCCACTTGCCATCCCAAATCCCCCCGCACTAACGTGTTCCCACCCGCCACGCGACGGAGGAGAGATCTCTGCAGAGTGAAACCTCCCTCAAGGGTCATCTCCAGTGCTTAGGGCCGCAAAGTTCCAGCATCGTGAGTTACCTGCACGAGTGGGCGACCACCGCAGCGTTCGGACGGGGCGCGGCGGAGGGCTGAGGTACCGAAGTACTACAGTATTGGGATGGGCGGTTGAGCGGGTTTGAACGCCTTCACCGTTAGACCATTACAGTCGAGATTAATGCTAGTACTGACAGGTTATATACCCTTCCTTCAGAATGTGGCTGGTGGGGCTGTGCTGGGGCGCTACAGTGGGTGCCCCCTGTAGCTTCAGTGGATCGTCAGTGAACAGCTTCGACTTACCCTTCAACACCACTACAATCACATTGCGATCACAATTATACCAGAATCATGTTTCAATAACAACGAGCTCGCTCAACTTCTTTACCATCAACCCTCCCCCCCCCCCCCCCCCC
>JAAOAU010001239.1:0-13412 GCA_013186845.1 Fusarium sterilihyphosum
GTCTTCAGTGGATCAGTCGCCGGTTATAGGTCTAACTGACAGTGAAACAAGCACATTCGACCATACCTGCAGGAAAATACGGGATCCCGTCCGCTCTCCCATAGTCAAGCCTGTAAGGGGCGGATCAGTAGTTGGGTCGGTGACGACCAGCGAATCCCCGCTGTTGTATGTTATTTTTTGCATTTCTAAATATGTATATCTACCCTATCTACCTTATCAAATGACGATTTAATTAGCCAGAAGCTCTTAACTCAACTTTTGCAGTGCAGTAGTTTTCTAATAGTAATAAACTACTGTTTTTTCTACCTGTATTTTTAACTTAGTGTTGGGTTGGAGTACTCGGAGACTTGGAGTACGGCCTAATAGCATCCTTAAAAAACGCTTTCCTAATCCGGGTAAAAAGTGCAATATATAGGGAGGTTAACTTTGTTTCTATGTAGGTTCTGATCATGCTTGGCATCTTTATCTATCCGGCAATCGGATTGGCTTGCTCTGAGGTCCTTTACTCTTGCTGCTATTTTTTATTTTTTATCTCTATTATTAATTCCGAAGTTCCGAGTTGCGGACGTGCGACATTATGTAACTGAGCTCTTTGGAGACAGATTATAACTATTATTAATTATACGTATATCGACTGGTAGATACGTACATCAAAATGAAACAACCTGGTGCTGCTTTCATACACGGTCGTGTATACACTATCAATGACAAGCAGCCATGGGCCGAAGCCTTCATTGTTTCCCCATCCGAATGTTTTGAGGCAGTTGGGACCGACCAAGAGATCCAAGCCCTGGCTAGCGAGAAAGGCCTGTCAATCCGCGATCTTGACTACACTATCGTGATGCCTGGGATCCACGATGCACATACCCATCTTCTAGTAGCCTCGCTGCAAAAGATAAGTGAAATCAGCATCGGATTTGATAGCAACGCTGCGACTATCGCAGAGAACATCAAGAAAGGACAAGCCAGTTGTGCCCAAGCTCATTTTCGAGGTGATTGGCTTGTTGCAAACTTCTACGCCGGTCAGAACTTTCCGGGTGGAAAGATGGATCTCTAGACGATGTCTTTCCTGAGCAGCCGGTACTTGTTCGGGATGTCTCTTGTCACGACGTCGCGCTCAACACCGCAGCTCTCAAGCGTGTTGGGTATGGGAATGATGTTCAGGATCCCCCTGGGGGCCACTACATGCAGGCTAGACGGTTAGTTAGCTGGGGAGATGGTGGAAGCCGCATCTGGTGAGGTCTTGGCCAGCCTACCTCAGCCACCGGTGTCGTTTGTCAAAGAAGCTATTATCTACGGGATCAAGATGTCTCACAAGTTCGACATCGCTTCGATACAAGAGGCGTCCGCTAACACCCTCTACCTTCAAGGCCTTTAGGAGCTGGATAGTGAAGGACGACTGGACATGCAGATTTCCCCCCATATTGTCCATGCGCCTGTGGGCTTTGCTCAGGAGAAAGCCGAAAGTCTGCATAGTCTCATCGATAATGCTGAAAGTTTCTGTAGCCAGCACGTAGATACACGGTTTGTCAAGTTTTGGATGGATGGGGCGCCCATACCGCCTCACTTCACTCAATGCGATATTGGACCTGATGGACATCCCAATGAGGAGAGGCTACTACTTGGATTCGAAGAGTTGTTGGAAGCTTTGAATAAGCACGATGCAAAGGGTTTGACATGCAAGATCCACTGTGCCGGTGATGGCTCTGCAAGGCGAGTCCTCGATGTTCTTGAGCGAGTTCGGCAGTCGAATCCTTCGGGCCCAGTGCACGAACTAGCACACTGCAACGCCAGCCATCAAGGTGAGTCTCCTTTCCAATGCTCCGGAGTCAATACTGACCTGTCCCCCAAGGTGACATCATCCGAATGGCGGAATTACGAATCACGGCCGAGATGTCACCAGCAATATTTCACGACACAAATCTCACTACCAACTATCCCCATATCTTTAAATGGCCGTTCAAGGAGCTTCAAGATACCGGTGTCCATGTTGCCGTAGGTTCCGACTGGTTCTTGACCGACACGCCCGACCTTTTTCCAACCCTATCGGCTGTTGTGAAGCGCTTCGGTACGCAGGAGGGCAAGACGGCGAAAGAGGTCGGAGGTGCAAAGATATGTCGTATCATAGCACTAGCGGGTGCGGAGGCAGTAGGAAAGGCTTCGGAGTTGAGAAGTATTCAGACAGGAGAAAAGGCTAATTTCATTGCGGTTGATCGAAACTTGAGTCGTGGTGAATTTAGTGGAGCGAAGGTCCTGAAGACATGGTTCGAGGGGAAGATGGTCTGGGAAGACACAGACAATGCGGTATCTGTTTAGCAGGATCAAACTACGGGTGCTTGTCCTGGAGACCATGTCCCTGCATTGCTTAGGCTAAATACAACCGGTGCTCTAATTTCCCTTTCTCGAGAAAGCCTTGACACGGCATCACCATCAGAAAAGCCCATTTCGCTCAATCCATCCAACTCATCAGCCTCTCGCAGAACTTCAGCCGGTGCCTCGACTTCAAACACAGCCTGTATGTCGCCGTGCGGCGAGAAACCCGTAAACGTCCACATTCTCGAGACTTTGGCTGCGTCAGGTCCAAAGGTCCATAGGCGCCGGCGTTCGTAAAAACCGACGCAAAACAAGAGAGGTGCATTGACAAGCCGTGCAAGGAAGACATGAATCGAGTAGAACTCGAGTGGCGATAAGAATGGTTTGATGGGAAGCAGTATGAGCAGAGCAAATAGATTGAACGGTGGCGGATATGCAAAGATGGCGTCGCTTTTCACGCCTTCAAACGTGAGGACGGTTTTTCGAAACTGGATCTCAACATCCTCAGATGTTACTATGGTACTGAATCTGTTGGTGAGGAGTGAGACGAGGATGGTGAGGAATAGAGTATTGCCGAGAAAGGCAAAGGCAATGGTAAGTGCCGGTCCTAAGATGACGTGAAACTGAACAGATTCCTCAATTCCTGTTCCATCCAGGCCGAACCAGATCCACAGTAGCCATTTAATTATGGTGAAGTCGTTTGGAATCGAACCATCTCCTGGAGAAAGCCATTGCAGCGCTAACAGGAACCCTGTGAAACACCATATCGCAAGGAATGTGAGGATCAGAAATTCTTTCATCATAGCGTGCAGCGAAATGAAGACGATATGGTCTGGTAGAATGTTGAAGGCCAGTCTAGTCAGAAGGATTGGGGCGGCAAGACATAGCATGTTATGTGCCATGCCATTCTGTACACTGCTTACAGCAAGTTCATAAGCCCGGACTGTGATGTACGCCATGAAGATGACCGTGTATGAGAGATCCAAGAACGACCATAACGTTTGTGAGTGAATCATCCATCCGTGCTCAATGATGGCAGCAAGCTCTTGGAGTACCCAGCCAGCAGAATAGAGGATGAAGACAACCTCATTTCCAGTCAAGTTCTCAGGATCTCGATACTGCATCGTGTAAACATACAGAAGAGTGAGAATGATATAGTGCACTAGCTCGATCATGTACCGGGTGCGCGGAACCACGAGACGGTGATGGTCAAGCAGCGGTGCCTTTCGCGGCTCATACAAAGACACCGGGAGATACTCATAATGATTTGGGAGTATGTCAACGAACGACAAAGGGGTGTAGACGATCTGACCACGGTACACCGCATCAATCACCCGTCTACATCCCGAAGAACTGACAAAGTTCTTGCTCTCGGATATGATGGCGAGTTCGAGAGCCGTCAGCTTCCTCTCATGGCCGCCACGTTTCTGGATCGGCCATTGTGGGTAGCGCCCGTACTGTTCAACTTCGGGTGGAGCGCCATGGAAAGGATCAAAGCCCTGGACCAGGATCTTGGAGAGTAACAAGAGACCGTCTAGACCTGGGTTGTCGTCGTGAAAGTTACGCAGAATTTTGATAGCCAGGAGTTCGCATAATGTTGCGCGAGCTATGCTGGTGCTCTGGTCAATGACGCTGGACTGTTCGCGTAAGAACTGCACTCTGTTTGCGAGGAGACAATAGACTACAGTGGTCAGTATTGTGGCAAGGCATATAGTGATCAGTGCCTTGAGAGAGTGAGTTGCGCACCAATAGAGTAGTCATTCTCATCATACAGACGATCTACTAACGGACGGACAATGAGATGGTTGACTCGCGGGCTCTTCAGCTGTTCCAGAGAGTAGGGATCATCTAGCGAATGGCATTAGACGGTGTAAGTCAAATAACAGAACGCTGGGATGCACCTATGCTTGCGAGCACAAATTTTCTTATGCTGTCACCGACGTTCAATTAGCGTGTTGAACAAAGTTTCAATGTGAAGGATTGATACCGATGCAGGGTGACAAAGATTGAGGGTTGAGGCCATTCGCTCTCGTGCTCAGTATCTGTCTCAGTCCTGAAACTTGCAGTCGCATCATTCAACAAAGTGCTCTCGTCTGGTTCGATGGTGTCCCTGAAATCTGAGGAAAGGTCATCTAAATCTTGGCTCATCGTACTCTCACAAGAACAAAGATCAAATACAGGCGACAAAGGAATAGGTGCAAATACCAACAAGTTGCGTCTCAGCACATGTTTTATTCACGGAAGCGGAGTGGAGCTCTCATCTTAGTTGGGTTTGTGGATCGAAGCCCTGAGGTTAGGTCGATGATGCTATGCTACAAGTAGAGAGCAATTGGCCATTAGACACAGTCATTTCAACAACACTTTTTCAATCAACTCAATCGCGATTATGCTTATTGTCACATTAAATTGCTCCTTTGATCCGCTGCTGGTCCAGTGGTGAAAGTTGTCTCTTCTCTCAACAGTCATCGTGAGACCCCAAGCGAGCCTCAGTTGGCATGACTTGCAGGAATTCTTGAATGGGAGGGGGGTTGGACAAAACGACGATCCGTTTGGGGCTGTGTACTGAGTGAAACATGGACTGCGCCCCCTTCGGTTGCACCCGGCTTCGCCAGCTTCAGGTATTTTATAGCTCCAACATGTCAACGGAAAGGCAAATGCTCTTGTGCTGTGCCCGTGAGTATGACGTACGCGCCAATTTCCTTGGCCTGTCTTTGTTTGCGGGGAATGGATCGCCAGTGTCAGATGCTTGGTCTTGGTTTTGTGTGTCCGTAGTAGCACTGGCGAGATTGCACAGAGCAGCGGTGTGACCTAAGGTGAGCGTGCATGATATGATATGACTGGGCGAGAAACAAGCACGAAGCAGTGTTGAAGAGGGACGGGACTGAAACAAGAGGGCGTGTACGACAGAACAAGTATCATCTGCTACTGAACTTCAAGTGCAGTGACAGGACAATTGAGTGGATGCTTATTGAAGACAAGCTTTTTAGCGCCGGGGGTAGAATTCAAGGGTCTACGGATACGATGCGATGAGATGATAATGCATCGCGTGCACGCCTCGGAGAATAGAGACGAGCCCAGTGAAGCCAGTCCAGACTCAAGCGCTCAAAGACAGGCTCGTGACAGTTTGTTTACGAGGCGGGGTTTGTATGGAATTGTCTCGACCATGCATGCGGCATTTATTTTATTTCGCCGGCCTTTTCACGAGCGCGAAATTACGGCTGCGACGATGCTGTTCTTGGACTGATCATCAGCCCTTTTGTAGTGGCATCAATTGTAGCTGGCAGGTATTTATCTCAGCTTGCGATTAAGCTTAGAGACTACAGCGGTACAGTGTGGTCTGTGCCCTGTGGAGGTGCCCTGTAGCTTTGGGGAGCTTTGACAGGATCAGCAACCGGAAAGCTAAGATACCCCTCACAGGCGGCCTCTGGAACTACAGGGAGGTTTGGTCGGGAGTGAGACAGATTGTGTAATAAGAATCATACTTGGCTTTGTGCTCATTTAGCATTAGCTGAGTTGATAATAGCTGAGGAATTTGCTGGGCTCCGATATGTCCTGCCTGTCAAGTCCTTGGTGTCTTTGGGCAGTCCTTACAACACTCACCTTTGTTTGTCATGGGATCGCCAACAGATCACCATGTAGTCTAACTAATTGCCGCTTTCGCGGCAGGGAAGAAAAGTATTTTGTATTTTTATCTGAAGGGAATGTTCATTACACTGTGAAGTGCCCTGGCCATGCTTCTCGTCGCAAATCGCTAGTCATTGTCTCATCGCTATTTCGTAGTGTCCATCATCGCCTCGTAGCATGTGAATGATATGCATGCTCTCGTGCAGCAAACGAGTACACCGCCTGTGGTTTCGTCAAATCAATCAGAGTAGCCAGATCGACGCGGCTTCATGAGAAAGAGGCGCTTTGTCAGCTAGATGGATTTCATCGGGGATGGTGATAAAACTGACCATAATGGGCAAGTTCGCGATCTTCCAATCAACCATGGATCAATGCATTGTGGATGAAAGAGGTGGCCGCATGGTAACTTCCTGAGACTTGTCCCCTCAATGAAATCTTCAGTGCATATAGAACACGCTGGTGAAGCACGCTCATCTGCCTGTCGTATGCTTCGCTCGTTGGCGCTTGAAGAACGAATCGACAAGTTGGGCATAGTGAAGTAGCGCTGCAACTTCTCGAGTTTTGGTTTTCGTTGCCTTCGAAAAATGTGTGGAGTCGTTTGGGCTTGCGTATGAATCTGCTTCGAGTGTATCCCATGATGATAGGTCACGGTCGGCATGCTCTCCACGGCAAGCTTTCCCAGACCGGAGCTCGTTCGAAATCGCGGGAGTTGCGTTTCCAGACGCCGCGGCATATGATTATTTCGCAGTAGCCAGTGTACGAAGCAAATGATGCAGATGACCAGAATGACTACAACACAGAGGATAATCCCCCACATTGTAGTTGTTTTGTTGTCATTGTTGGTGTCATGGCTGTTTGACGGGTCCTCGGATTGTGCCATGCGTGCCACGGGTATTACCAGTTGGAAAATGAGATAGAAATAACATGAGATTGAATATCGGGAGTTGTTTCTTCATAAGCATTTTGCCCTGGCTGGTCTAGACGATTGGCTCTTTTTTTTTCTGACATCAAGCATCTGAAACAAGAGCGCTAATTGGTGTGTATGCGGCATTTGTTTCCGAGGGTCTGAGAGCACATGTCTGATCTCCCTTAGCATGCCGGGAATGCGGTCAAGGGGATCGCTGAGGGGTGAGTCTAAAACTCTCAAGTACTCCAACGTAAGGGGAAAAGCTTGGCCCAAAAGATTGATGTCAGTGCCATGACGGTGCATCTTCTTTATTGCCTAATTCGCCATCTTTTCCGACATGTTGGGTTACGGCTAGTATCAGGACATTCGTCCCAGAGCCCCGATGACTATAGCTAACGGCCACTAAGTCCAAATTAATAAATAGAGCATATCATATTACTTGCTGCTCTTGGGACCGTATCTAGTAAAGCTGATAATTGCAAGGGTAGATATACCGTAGAAGAAACGGTCTTATCAACTAAACTTTCATCGTCAGAGCTGACTGCGCAGTTGCAACCAAGGGAGAAAGATACCCAGTGTAAACATGTCCTCTGGTAAATAGGCCCCCGCGATCGAATTCTGCAGACATTCCACTTATCGACCGCGAAAGGTCCTTATTGTAGTTGAGACTCGTGGCTGAGAGCTTATAGTAGGACATATAACTTAGTCATTCGTGCTCGTCAAGGCGTGGCATGCACTCGGGATGTCGACTGTTTGTACTCATCCCTGCCTTGGGCCCCTCTTACTTTTTATACTGCTCGTGACATCATGAGGGGAAGGATTACAATGGCCACTTGCAGTAAATTGTACTTTTTACCTTCATGCGTTGAGGCCTGAGTCTCTTTTAAATTCTCAACCATTTCACTGTGAGTCCATGAAGCTCATACTGGAGAAAGGTCTCGGTCACGTGGTACACGGAATCACAAATTCTCTTAATAGTTTCAGCAGTTTAGAAAAGACGGGACGGAAGTTGACATTACGGTCAAAGGCTTCGTTTCTTGCTTATCGGTCACATAACTTAGACAACGACGTGACGGTGAAAATCGTGTTACTAAAGGCACCGATTTTCATTAACAAGGACTAGTTGTGACATATAATGCGCTTCCGTGCCACTGCATCTTCTTGCCCAGCCTTGATGTATCTCAAGTTCTGAACACGCAGTGAGGTAAACCCTCATTCCCCTCGTAGCATGCGAGAGTCATGCCTCCTGGGATCTTCGTCCAAATGTTTTTCTTCATTACTTCATATATTCTTTCTGATCCTGGGAGGGCTGCATGAAGGAAGTAGGTATTATTGGTGAAGGTGAATGCATGGACTTGGCGGGTTGGGAAAAGGGGGAATCCACTGAGCGTTTCTCCAGGAGCTATGTCGAACTGCGCGCACTTGTGCTTACTGTCGCCTATAAGCCACGTGGACAATTTACCCATTAAAGATTCCCTTGGCATTGGGCAGCGCTCATTCAGGGTTGTGTTCGCAGGTGTGTCAGGTGCCTTGATCAGGGCACCTCTTAAAGGCCAGGTCGTGTTATTCTCGAGAAGCTCGGGGCGGAATTGATAATCCTGGGCAACAGATACATCGCCGAGGAGGAGAGCTCCAAAAGCAAGGATTGTAGATAGTTTCATGGCGACCTTGGGGGTGACAAGGTTAGCTTTGAGGCGTACAGTAGAGTCAAAGTGTTTGGGAAAGCTTACAGTCGCAAATTGATGCTTGGGAGTGATGTCTCTTGTTCAATTGATGGCATGTCCAGAGATGCGAAGATGCGAAGGTGGTCGGACTTTATACCTGTCAGTGTCTTTGTCTTTCATCCCATCAAGGCTCAATCTCGTACTACATTTGAGCAATCCTGTAGTTCGGAGCTTGAGCTTATGTTGAGAACTTTACCGCATCGTAATTACCCGTGTTGGGAGTCTGTGCTTAACCTTACTGCCAGTATGTGGCTCTATACTTTCGTATTGGTCGAAACCTTTGCGGCTCTTACATACACGGTTTCGATCTTGCAGCCACCATTGACTTTAAACACAACAACAATGACCTCGTTATGTTGAGGTAGTGAAGGGAAAGCCAGAATTACTTCTCCTCAGCCGTCTACAGATAGGATCTAAGAGAATCTAGATCTCACTGGTCAAACTCTTGTTACCTTCAGGTACCGATGCTTTATTTGAAATGCCAAAGCATTAGTATGCAGAAAAGGGTTGACTACCTTTTGCTCCGATGCATAACCAATTCCGAGCTGCATAGTGGGGGGATAAAATGAGCCCGAGTCCCAACATAAACAAAAACAACGAAATCCAGAAGAGACAGGCTACCTGTACCTTGTACCTCGTACCTCTCCTCGAGGGCATCAAGAGGCGTTAAAGTTGAAAAGAAGTCTATTCTCGGCTGATGAGAGACTCCTGTTGTTTTAGAACTGAGGGAATGGAACCTTTGTTCCAAGCCCTATGGCTATTGATATGTATTTTCTGTCTGTATTTATTCTGGTAAGGAGGGAGAGAGTAACCTCAAGAACAGCAACAAGATAAATATACGGTCTATTTGACTTTATCTACTCCTTTGGGACCGAGACTACTGGCAATTTCCTTGAAACACATCTATTGTCGTTCCCGTCGTCGTACTGATTAGTCCGCGGCCAAGATCCAGAGAAATCTATCTAGATATCAACGAGGGATCGGGAGGACTTTGGCTGCGATGTCCGAAATAATGGCCGCGTCGAGGAGTTGCGCCTCGTATCAGGACGCAATGATTCTGACGAAAGGTCAGCTAAGCGTTATGCTTCATAGCAACGCCACTGCCTTGCATCGAAGCATAAATCCAGATCTTGAAAGGCGAAAAATAACAAATGAATTATATATGCCATGCCCTATCTAACAAAGACTCCATGCTCTACATTTTGCAATAATTTGTGGATGGCATCGACGCGGCCGTAGGGTGCCCCTAGAGCAATACTAGCTATATCTTTTGAAAGAATTCTGCAAAGCATCTTATATCAAGATTGGAGTAACCCGCAGGTCAAAGGCTGAATGGCTGTACTCTATAATCACTGTACTATTCTGTTCTGTTCGTGGGCTAACGGCGAACTCTACCGCTTTGGGTTTGACACCGTAACGCCCCATCCTTGGCCAATCGGAACCGGTCCAAATGCCTGACAGCAGAACCACTTCTCAGCGCCTGAGACCAGTAAGGAAGCGGTTCCTTCAGGGTCTTGCAAGGAATGACAGGAGGCGGAACCTCGGCAATCGCTTCACTGTACATATTTGGCAGCGTCTGCAACGTTGTGTTGGTTCGTGTCATGCATGTTGGTCGTCAGTTTTGTGGCACAGCATCGGACGAGAAAAGAGAAAACAATGCAGGTTTTAAAGCTCGGATCATGTGCGTACCACATGCGGCATTTAAGACAGACAAACAAACATTTCACGATAGTTTCTCGGGTCTCTTTGTAATTCGAGAGCAAAGATCTACAATGACAACCATTGAAGCGCATCCCGTCGTAGACGCTGACGATAACGTTAGTTCCCGCTGGATCCGACCCACTGAAGCTACCTAGCTAACTAACGGCCACAGCACTCTGACGCTGACTCGTCACTTGGTGCGGTATGAGATCAGCCCATCATCTCACAGACCTTTGTCGCTGATATCATGGCGTAGGATAATGCATCTTCAACAGACAGCTTGAGAAGCTCAATTCTTGACTTCCGTCAAGAGAATGGAAGAACATACCATGCTTTTCGAGACGGCAGTATGTAGCTCCTCTAACTATACGAGCCAAATCACTGACGTGCCCAATCGCAGAATACAACCTCCCGAACGATGACGAGGAAAACGAAAGACTGGGTATGTACTTTCAAATACCGCCGAAGGTAGCATAACAATAATAATAACATAGCAACACAGATCTGCAGCATAACTTGTTCTTACTCACTCTTGGTAACAAGCTCGGTCTAAGCCCTCCCAACCTTCCCGAATCCAAGGTTAAGCGCGTCCTTGACGTTGGCACCGGAACCGGTATCTGGGCAATTGACTTTGGCGACGAGCATCCCGAGGCAACAGTGAGCTACGCCATTAAAGCTTATCCAGAATAGCCGCTGACAAGATAGGTCATTGGCGTTGACCTCTCGCCGAGCCAGCCGAACTTGTATGAATGAGTTAAGCTTATAGCCAAACGTGGATAGGACTGATGATTCATAGTGTGCCACCAAATGTTCGCTTCGAGATTGATGATATCGACGAGGAATGGACTTACAGCGAACCATTCGACTTTATTCACAGCAGATTTATGAACTTTAGCATTCAGAACTGGAAGTCGTACTTCACCAAGATCTACCAGTAAAATCACTCTCACCATTCACCAAATGAACCATACTGACGCAAGCAGGAACTTGGCCCCGGGCGGCTATGTTGAACTACAAGATGTCGATGTCATCATGGGCAGCGACGATGGCACCCTCAAGGAAGACCATACCATGTACAAATGGTGCCGACTTCTCGACGAAGCAGCCGGAAAATTCAACCGCTCTTTCGAACGCACCACCAACTTCAAGGATATGCTGAAGGAGGTCGGATTCGTTGATGTTGTTGAGACGCGATACAAGTGGCCTACAAACCATTGGCCCAAGGACAAGAAGTACAAGGAGCTGGGCCAGTGGAATAACGTCAACGCAGCCTCTGCTCTGGAGGCGCTGACCATGGCGCCTTTCACGAGAGGACTGGGCTGGAGCCGTGAGGAGGTTGAGGTGTTTTTGGTGAATCTGAGACAGGACTGGAATAACCCCAAGATCCATGCTTACTGGCCCATGTGAGTGTTTTGCTTTGTTGTGAGAGATTGTGGCTAACTGCTTGTAGTTGCGTTACTTATGCTAAGAAGCCCGAAGCGTAGTGCTGGTTTCAAGATTCAGGTCTTCAGTGGGGTTTAGGATTGATTGGTAACCTGCATACTGTATAAACGGAGCTGGCAATAGAATTAACCTCAACAATTGTCCATTGTGCATCGTGCTTGATAAGCTTTGAGGCTGCCTCCTTCAACCTGAGTTCGTGGCGAAGTGTCCACCCTGTCTGAGCGAGCGGTGTTCGTTTCGGGCCTTGTCCCCAGTGACGTGACGCGTGCATGTAATAACTGACAAAAAAACAGCTAGAGTCCGGACTTTTTTCGTCAATCAACAGGACCGAACGTAGTATTACGTAGTTTCCATGTACCTGAACAGTCTTTTGTTGTCTCAGGTAATGCGTGCTTCCATATGCTCACAATCGGTAGATTGCTGCCCAACGAACTCAGGACAACGTGGCCGAGTGGTTAAGGCGATGCCCTGCTATCTCTTTCGAGACATCACAGGCATTGTGTTCGCACGCGTAGGTTCGAATCCTGCCGTTGTCGATGTTCTTTTATCTCTTTTTGTCGTTTTCTAATTTGTTTGGTCATTTCAGGACATGGAGCAATACATACACAGTTGGTGGTGATGGAACAACTTGAGCTTACGAGACTCCGACTGTGGCTCGCCTGTTTCTATTAACACCAATTGGCAAAAGGAATTGTAAGCTAATTCTCATGTCCTATGTATTTCCAGTCTCGGGCTGAATATCAGATAGTTTCGCCAAGCAATCATTTTGGCTCTGGTAGTTCTTAGCAAGACCAGTTTCTACATTTGCAGTTCGCGTCGTGGGTGGGGCGCAACAATGCGACGCGATCTCGGTCAAACATAAATCGCACCGATTGCTGTCGTGCAATAGTTATAACAATACCAACGCGTGCTTTTACAATGACTTCAATTGCTTCACCAGCTATGTCATGCGATTGGTGTTTGTTGGTTTGTGCAAATCGAGGTGCGAGCCATGCTGAGGTTGACCTTACTTTGACCACTGGAGTTATTTATTCTTGAGTTCAATACGTGTGCCATGATAAGTCAAAGGAAGTCCTCGAGGGGCTTCTTCTCCTTTCGCCTTCTATCTCAGCTCTGTTCTGCAGAAGATTCTTGTAATTTTAATGCTCAGACGCCCATTCCACCTTGTCTCATTTGCAAGAGTGGTTCTTCAGGGTAACTATAGCGCCTAAGATAGTGGCCAGGGGTAGCTCTCCAGCGTGTAACCTTTAAGGCAATTAAGATATTAGCAAATATACGCATAGATATAACAACGCTGTAGATTATATGCATTATACGTTATCTATAAATAGAGACATAACACAATTAGCAAAAAAAGAATCGCCTATATAACACAGGTGGCTAGATCTCTCCCGCCAGGAATTAAACCCAGGTCTCAAGCGTGACAAGCTTGCATACTGACCACTATACTACGGAAGATGAACAGGTTGAAACCTGCTGTAGTGGGGTTGCGGTTGGCAGTCGCAGCAGGATCCATAGACGCATGAGTCGCGGGCCCTGTGGGGGGAAAAAAAGAAAAACATGGACAACACTCCTACGAAAATCGCCTGAACAACGCATCCGCGCCCGCACCTCACAGCCAGAAATTGTCTGACGACAACAGAGCAAAAAGGCAATTGCTGTAATTCGCAAAAAACATGCAACAGCGGGGATTCGCTGGT
>JAAOAU010001240.1:0-10377 GCA_013186845.1 Fusarium sterilihyphosum
GCTATAAGTAGTAAGTATGTTAATTTTTAAATAATCTACCCTTATGTGTTCTTGGATATACATAGAGGTAAGTCTCTTAGCATACACTAAAATGTGGCCCAGTCTATTAACAAAGGAGTACAGGATAGAAAAAAGGTCGCTCGGGCAGCACCATTGAAAGTACACTTAAAGTTGTTCGCAAATGTGGATATATTTCCCGGCCACTTGCGACCCTGGTTAGCCGGATTGGATGATGGATGATGGTCTCCGGACATTCCTTGCACTTAATTTGCTTATCGCGTCGTCGCCTAATGGGATGTCGCAAGTCCGATTGTCGTCCGAGTTCCGTTTTCCATCGTGGCGGTAACTCCTAAATCGGATGTTGGGACATAAATTGGTCAACATTCGCCTGGCGCTGGTTTTGCCTAGAATATTTAGATAGTCCTACTAATCTAGAGGTCCTTGAGGAGTATTCTACAGAATTAGAAAGCAGTCAATTATCTATTATCCCAGTTGGTCTGGTAATTAACGGTAAACCGGCAACTATCACCATAACGAATACGTCCGCACTTGCCGCATCCTCCCTTATCATCATTCCTCAAGTCCTGATACTTCCACCACATCTCATTACCGCTTAGCACATATCCCTTACCCAAAACAAAAACAACGCATCCATTGCCAGTTGAATCACCCCAAGAGTTACCACTGAGAGCCTTGCCATCGCCGTAGTTCTTGTCGTCGTTGCGGATTAAAGAGTTAATAGCATGATTGCAATACTTGACTTGGAAGGTACTGAGACTGCATATTCCGCTTCACTTGCAGTCGTACGTAGTAGGCTGCTCTGTCAACTGCGGTTCGGGAGGGGCAGAACTGGTCGTAGTAAGATCTTCATCGTCACGGCCTGTTATCTCACCGTTGGGAGGTTATCCGTATATAGCCGTGAAGAAACTCTCGGCCGTGTACCAAGTATAAGTATTAGCTTTAGGGGACTGTTAGATACCAGGTTTCACGAATGGTTAGAGTATCTCTCACCGTTCGTTGCTGTTAGATATATCCGAGTGCTCATTCTTGCCAGTTTCTCAACCATGTCCGGCATATACCCTGTAGGCGTTTGTTTGTTAGTTAGCGCTGATATACTGATCCTTAATAATAACATCATCTTCTGCTCTCATTATTAGCTGGTCCACTTCTCTCGGCTCAAAGTAACCTCACCTTTGCCTGAACCAATGAGATTATGAGAGACAGACGATAGATGAACCAGCTCATGAATCATCGGACGGAATTTACCAATCTTGAAAATTGAGTCCTTCTGCTTTGTTCTATCTGCGTCGAGTTCTTTTTGGACAGCTGCTAGGTATTCTTGTCCTGGGGCGAAGAATCCATCGCAAGATACAATAGTGCCACCCGGAAAACCTTGTGCGTCGTCGAAAGCATAGCCTCCAATAGTGCCGGCAGCACTTTTAATGCTACTGCAGCGACTTTGAACAACAAAGCCTTTTTGAGTGGTATCTTGGCAGGATGCTCGGATGATTCGCCCTTCTCGGGCGGTTGTGGTCAGTTTTCGGTGAAAGGTGATGAGAACACTGACTGTTAATGAAGTTTACATCGCTAATCCTGTCGGCAATGTCAGCTCCAAAATTCCTCTGCTCGAGTAAATTGCCTAACTTGAATGCCAGTATCTAGGCTAGAATAGTAACAATGTCACGCTAACCTTGCTTGATATCTTCTATCTGACTCCAACTGCAATAAAGCACCCT
Source organism: Fusarium sterilihyphosum (assembly GCA_013186845.1). Classification (NCBI taxonomy): domain Eukaryota; kingdom Fungi; phylum Ascomycota; class Sordariomycetes; order Hypocreales; family Nectriaceae; genus Fusarium; species Fusarium sterilihyphosum. The sequence goes on from JAAOAU010001240.1 coordinate 1,737, forward strand.
GAGGTATAGCTTCGTCGCGCTTAGACCATGCTGGAACCATCGAACCGCTGTTCTTCTAAGCGTGGATAAAGGCCTAGTACAGCGATTGGAGGGCAGTATGATCGGAATCGTCGGGGCTGACCGTATTGGTTGGGTTGGGTATCCGTGTTCTGTTCTGGCCAGAGGTTACTGAAGTGATGACTCTAGGGTCCATCATTCTGCGCATTGTCAGTGATCGGGAGCCTTGCTGCGATGTAACGGTACTTACTCAAGTCAAAAGCTGGCTGATATCGGGTTGAGAATCCATGCTAAGGATGTTCTCCATTCTCTTCACAACGTTCATCTCACCACGACGATACAAGTTCGCTCAGTACTAGCAATGCAATTAGTATCCGTCTTCCAATCCTATATCAATTCTTGACTTACCGCATTCTTGTACTGAAGCATTCTGATGGCTAGAGGAGCTTAATAGTCCAGGTAGTGGCTAACAATACAGGAATGACATACGCATCATGAAGACTTTACCCTTTTTCTGCAGAGGGACCATAACTTTGATATCTTTGGACAGGTCACCTTCATTGCTGCCGTTGACTTCGGGCCAGGGTGACTCCTATACACTGGCTCCGTCGATGATGTCCCCCCAATACTGCCACCAGGCAGGATGATATTTCCAGAATCCGAGAGTGTCATCACTGGCAGGGACGAAACACATTTCGTTGGCAAAAGATTCCTTCCATGCAATGAAGTCCTTATCGGTCTGTCTACCTGTGCTAAAGCCTGTATATGTCAGCAATAGAACCTTGTATGCGAATTCAGACCCACTGGTGATGAAGGGGAAGTTCTTGGGTCAGTAACGGAGGTAAGAGTTACGGCCAAGAAAGCTCTTCAGTATTACCTCATACTCCTTTGGCTACATCATCAGTTAGGCTAGCATTGGGCTAAGAGAAGTACCTAAAGGTCATACGTACACCTCCGAAGTCATTATCGAGCTTCTTGTCGTAGCACCAAGCGCCAGTTGCATATAGGTCAGAAGAAAGGGCCAGCCCGAACCTTCTCCCTTTACTGACGAGGTCGTCGGCATAGTCATACAGTTGGCTCAGGGTTGTTGGAACCCAGTCGAGTTTAGGATATCCAATGTTGAGAATAAACCCGTCGAGGCTAGCCAAGGTAATTAGTCAAATCACAATAGTATCAGTATACATACCCCATGGCAATAGCATCGTTAATATCTTTGCGAGCATGCTCTTCAGTTATATCGCCAAGCTGTTATAGATGTCAGTATCGAGCCTAAGTAGGTTGATATGTTCCTGCCATGTACTGAGATAACACGAGCCTCGATGCAGCTCGCTCTTGGATGCTTCGAGCTGCCGTAAGGTCTGCTATAACGCCGGTGAAGAGAACAGATAAACGCATTGAGACAGAAACCTTTTAGGTCAAGTAAACCTCCAAAAGCTACGAGCTATTGAGCTACTTGTACTTTTTTAAACTTACAGAGTTAAATGCCAGCATACTTTACATAACCCTTGCTATCTTCCTGGGCTTACAACCCACTGTTCTCACAAGCTCATGGTCTACATATTAGCCGGCCAACGTTACAGTCATTGCCTCTTTGGATTTGAGTCAAATCCTTCGAAGGAATTATAATACTCTAAAATTGAGATAAGACTCGATTCGAGATGCCAAGTACCATTACTCTCGCATCTTGGCGCCCGCAACGATCATAATTAAGCCGTGCTGGAACCTTATTCACCAATAGTATCTTTTAGCCAGTTTAAATTGCCGATAACAAGGGGTACTGACCTATTAAGGGCAGGCTCCTTCTCACACTCTTAAAGGATTTATAGGGCCGAAGAATAATTTAGCCATCTGTATTCAATGCTGTCAGTACCTGGCAGGTTGGGATTCCAGTAATCCCGATCTTGGCAAATTCCAATTAATGTATTCAGTAGGTCCCTGGATCGACATTGCCAAATGCATTATTGACAAAACTGAAATGGACAAGAACAAAATTTATATCATAAACTATCTACCAATTCTTTCAAAGCTTTGCTAACCTCCTCCGAATTTTGGATGTATCTACCAAGTGAAGGATTCTTCCACATAACGAACAACAACACCATGTCTCGCCATTGCAGCGCAGACATACCGAGCTTCATCACACATGGCATGTGGCCCACAGACAACCACTGTAGTTCCACCAATAGCGTTCTCCAATTCCGTCGTCAAAACTCTCTTGATGTCCATGCGCTCGCCAACCGAGACATGGGTCTCGATATGGCCCCAGTTGGAGGATTCACCACCTTCTTTTGCTCCAGCGGCATGATAACCTACAATCATACTCTTGACAACATCGACAAGGCCCTTACTTTTGATTCCCCAGTACAGCTTAGTGGTTCCCAGGGGCTTAGCGTACATTGACAGGGAGGCTTGGAGAGATGAAAGGACGCCAGCAATGCCGACACCACCAGAGATGACGAGGGTGTTCGGGTATTCGGTGTTGGGCTCGAAGCGGCTGGTGTCTTCGTGGCCATAAGAGGACTCGATGAGGACCGGGATAGCGATGCCTGTGTCGGCTTTCTTTGCGAGCTTGGCGGTCATACCACGAAGGTTCTGGACGAACAGAGTGATGCCGGGCTTGGTAGCGTTACACTGAACTCGGAGTTGGCGGATGTTGGACATGGCGCCTCCCATCTCTTTAGAGGCTGAGGCTTCAGTTGGTGAGATTGCGCCTTCATTCTCAGACTGTGTGTGCGAAGCGGAGCTTGGGGTCAGGGACTCTCCATCAAGCTGGCCTTTGCTGCAGTTGACGATTGAGAAAGGATGATTCTCCCATACGCGCCAGGACAGAGTAGGGAAGTAAGCGAAGCAGTGACCATGGGCATCAACATCAGGGATGTCAATTCGCAGATACTTGTCATCGATGCGAGTGACGTACGCTTTCTTGATACCATATCTGGAGACACGCAGAATCCTAAGCAGTCTCTCAAGGCCCCAAAAAGCAAAAGCGATAATGAGCCAGATCTCAAAGCCGCCCTTGTCTTCGTAAAGGAAAACAATGTGATACCAAGAACCTACCAGAGCGCCGATCGTCAAGACTATGTGCGTAATGAGGAAGACCTCATACATAATCTTTCGGATTGGAAGCATTGAGAAAGGGATCAAGGCGGAGAAGGCGACAGTTCCAACAATACCGACATACCAGTACGGGTATGTAAGGACCAAAGGATACGAGTCTCCCTCGATCATGATTCGAAGCCAAAGAAGCGAATGGAGGGCTACTTGCACTACGCAGATGGTGGCAGTCCATCTATGGAGGAGAAGGAAGGTTGAGTAAGACCAGTTAGTTAGACGGAGTAGGACACTGCTACGACCAGCATAGAGGATAACAACGGGGATATTGGCGAATGCAACGGAACCAGCACGGTTGCCAATATGACGCATTAGCTCATAGTGGCGGTCTGGGAAGATGCCGTTGGGAGCGTAGTTGGGGTATCCTGCAAACGTTGCCAGGCAGTTGATGCCAATGAGGTAGAGGATAAAAAGAGCTTGACCTCGGGTAGGGACCATACCAATCCCCAGTGTAGCCACGCTGTGCTGCCTACCCCAAGCCGGAGGGTCTATAAAATAGCCGTAAAACTTGCTTCTCCATGAGCTTGGGAGGGGGACAAAACGAAGCAGGGAGAAGCCGATGGGGACCATGACACAAGTCATGAAGGCCAGGATCCTATGCATGGTCAGTTTTGTTAGTGTCGCGAGAAAGAGCCACTCACGAGTACATGGACTCGTTCTTGGCTACGGCCTTGTATCCTTTTACACCGTTCATATAGCTCTGATATGTAGTTGCATCGATAGAGATGGTACGGTTAAACACCGTCTCGTCTGGAGACATTGGCTTCGGTGGAGTTGTGGTGTTGACCTGAGCCAAGGCTTCAGGGTAAGACCATCGAATCGTCAAGGCTTCAGAGTCGTAAATCATCTTGACTTCCCAAAAGTACTCAATCTTGTAGATCTTGACAGTCTTGGGGCAATAGCTGTGGATGCAGTATGCGATCGAGGTCAAGTAAGAGGTATCGTTGGCGAAGCATGCCGCTGATGGGTATGCAGCTGCTTTCTCCTCCGCTGTCATACCTGCGTACTCAGGACAGTCGAGGTTGTAGGGCATGGCGTATGAGCATGCCTGGGCACACTCTACTGGGTAGTCGTCCCTACCATAGCCTTCAAGAGGGACTGTGGCTAACGTGCTGGGGATGAAAGAAAGTGCTGACAGCACGATTGCTAATGCCGGCATTGTAGTAGAAGACCACATGATGACTACTGATGAAGGCTAAGAGAAGAAACGAGATCAGTAAATGGTGATGACCTGAATGAGCCGAGAAACAGAAGCGCTTTAAATTGTGCTCGGCAGTTGATTCTTAAGTAGGGTTGCAGACCAATCTGGATAAAATGCCTCTTGTTCCATAAACGGTGATTCTTAAGAAAAGACCCATTACAAGATTCCATGGCTGCATTCTAGATCCTTGATCGCCGGATATCGTTCGTTTTGGACAACGGCTATTGGCTTAGTATTAGCAGAGCGAAACCCAGGCCATGGATTTTGTGGCTTGTTGATTAGCATCAGCATTTGGGGACTGGAAGGGATGGACCATGTTGAAGAGATGGTTTGGACCCATTTTGTTAAATGCAGGCTTTCCCAGGATCGGAGGAGGACCGAGAGTTTGCGCTTGGTTAGTGCGGTCTCGTGTTTGTGGGCATGGCTCCAGTAAAGTTGTCAACTGTCGTGAGGACTTCAAGTCAATATCCTCACTCAATTGTTAAAGACAATACTGTCACTTGGTTACCTCAGTCCGATACTGAATCTTGGTATCAACAAGTGCCCGTCTTGGCAACGTGCCGATATCTCAACTCTTGTCGATATCACTCCTTGGCATCACCCAGGTCCGAGGAACCATCAGCCCTCCAAGGAATTCAACCTCATGCTACCATTGGTCACAGTGAGACATGGCGTTCCAGAACCCTTAATTCCGCCCGCCAAAAGCAAAACAGTGACTCAGCGGAATTCTGAATGCAGCCAGGCAAATTTTTCGTTTAGTTGTGCCGAACTGCCGCAGCCACTGATCAGATAAAGAGAGCTAGTCCCACGCGTTCTAGACCTAAAATGGGAATTTGAACGGATCGCGCGGGGTCCTTGGCTGATTGATAAGATGGATCTGATTGATAAAGGGGACTAGGGTAGGACTAGCATGTGAATGGACTGTGGGACGAGGGCTTGGCGGAGATCCCCGTTAAGAGGTGTAACAAGAGCTTTTTCACTAATTTTAGGTAATAGTGTGTGTGATCACCAGCCACTGTCTATGTTTTTCTACTCCTTGTCACGATGGTGACTGCCGATCATCTCTGAGACATGAGATCTATCACATGAAGCATCATCTCGCCAGACTTTAACTCATTGCCCAAGTTGTCAAAGGCTAGAGTAGCTAAAGTACCTAGCCCAGCCGCCTCGGTTAACAACACCTGATGATATCTCTCCACTACAGTACAGCTAACTCAATTAGGCTCACATGGGAACTTCTTGACCTTGAACGAAATTTTCATCCGCATTTTCATTACTAATAGCGCTCTAACTTGATCGCCTGCTCCAGACCCCTAGCATTTCGGCTTGGATAGCCGTTTCATTCACGTGGGGGGAACATTCTGGACCATCATAGATGAGGTAAAATAATAACTCTCGCAGTATGCATAACTCTTATTTGACGGCGTTGCTTCAGTCTAACTCAAAATTGGCAAGTCTGTTGGTTAGTAGCCTTCTTGTCAGGCCAGAGGCTGCTTTGGATAACTGATCTATGTGCCGAGTTCCGAGATAATGAATAAGGTTATCAGATCATTTACGCCCTACTCGACAGAAGGTGCCCAAGCGATGACAGCTTCTCCGCTGATCGTTCGGATCCTCGGGATGTTTCCTGGACGGCGGCTCGTCATTCACGTACTTGAGATGGTGTCACGGAATATGAGAGGCTGGAGATAATTTATTTCTCGCGCTAGAATCGCTTCCAAGCGGTATCGGCCATATCGCTAGCTCTCCACTTCCATGGGAACCCATGATCAGGGCTTTGAGAGCCAACAGCCGATTTTCTCCGCCAATCCGGTACGCTAGAGCTACATTTCATGGTAATAATTGATAATACATATGACCCGGGAACAAAACTCAATCAATGACTGCCAAGTCCATCAACCACGAGATCAAAACCCGCTGCCCGAAGTCGGTCCACAAATGTCATGCCCAATGCCGATGGCGTCAATAGTCCAGCGTCAGTAGGCTCCTTGCTCAATTGATTGATTGATGCTGCAGCCTCTACGGCTAAAATTGCCGCCATGTCAACCAGCGCTCCCTTGTAGCTAAACTCGGCCAACGCCACTGGTTCTTTCTTACCAGTCACATACCCAACTGCCTTCCATTCCGCACTCTCCATCTTGCGGCTTTCGTCTCTATCCGGTCCCGATCCTCGATCGAAGGACTTGCCACGGATGAAGGATCTGAACCAAGGCACTGCAAGCAAGAAGATGCCCAGTTTTGTGACGATGTGCATGAGAAGTGCGGATATGAGGCCAGTGGCTGGGCTGTATTCTTTGTAAACGAAGTCTTGTCCGTAAATCTTCGGATTCAAGGCTGCTGATCGTTGGACAACAGACTCATTACCCCACGCAACGAAAGATGTTGCTAGATGCCCAAGATATCGGTCGTAACGATAGCTCATCAGTTCCCTGTTCTTCTTGACCACATGTTTGGGATTTGGCAGCAAGACCGAGGTGTCAGAAGTCAACCAACCACTGACCCCATAGGTCTCGGCCACGTCAAGAACAGTATGTAGGGAACCACCTTGCATCCCAATCATGCTGAGTTTTCCAGAGCATACGATTTCAGATGCTGCTGGCAACCCTTGCTCTCGTAGATGCCTAGCAATCAACCACGCCACAAGATCGGATGGAGCACTTGATCCCGAGATAGCCGGGATAATGATAGCGCCTGAACTTTTGGCTGTCTCGTGAAAATTCTGTATCATTTCGGCGATCCATGCTGTCTCGGTACTAAAGTCGACGTAATGGGTACCATTACGAACACATGCGTTAACGACTGGACTTCCATAGCGGTGATATGGCCCGATGCCGTTGATGAGAACTTTTGTTTTTCTCACAATGGGCTCGAGGCCTTCAACATCGAGTTGAGGGATGATGTAAACGGCCGGCTCCAATCGATCGGGATTGATAGCTCGTAGGCCTTGGCGCAGAGCTTCGAGCTTTGAGGCTGAGCGACCTGCAATGCACCATCTCGTATTCGTTGTGAAGGTTTTGGCAATGTGATCTGCGCAGATCGCGGCGGTCCACCCTGTGGCGCCCAGGATTGTTATCTCATATAATCGAGTGCTCATTGTGTTTTAATGCCTGGTAATTAATTAACTACTGATGTTTGCAGTGTCTGTTAATTATATACCAGATTTCGGTCTACTCTTCCTTCCGGTTAAAGTCTCGGTGCCCTTTATTATAACAGTTACTTATCTTACAAATATATATTAAGCCTTTGGACCCTGCCCCATTTATTGCGCAAAGCTATCCCGTTCGGGAAGCGAATAATAGAGCATGGCTAATTTGGACAAAGGGCAGATAAACCAAATCGAGTAAGCGTTGAGCACTATTATATTTGCAATTATAAGTAATATAATTAAGATTAAGACTTTAATAACAGGCATATTGTACTGGACTGCAAGGCTACAGAGGCTTTTTTACAGGTACCTGATGAAATAAGAGATGTAAAGAAATAGAACCCCACAGTGGGTCTTTGGGCCTGAGCAGTGAATGAGATTGATAAGGCAGGAAGGCTAGGAATTTAACGGCATCGGTACCGACGCCGACGCTACATGGGTCCAAATCGATAAATGTACAGGTTCGATGATGTAGCGCCGCCTTTACCGCAGGAGATAAGCAATTCGGTAGTACACCCGCCCTTGATGTTAGATTACTATATTTGCTTACCTATACACTCAAGACCTACTACTTGTCAAATTCCTTGGTAACCTGACGGCCTTTAACACCGCTATCCACTCCAGCAATGGACACAACCAGAGCCCCGGATTCAACACCACGACCCTCTCGCCGATCTTGCGCGTAAGTCCCACGTGAGATCCCGTAAAGCCTGTTTCTTCTGCTAAACTCCGTGTGCCGGGTTTAACAGATACAAAGGTTGTCGGGCTACAAAAGTACAATGTTCGGGGGGTAAGCCGTGCTAACGATATATATAGCAAGGCGCTAAATACATATTCGCTTTTAATAAGGACTTTATCTCTGTCTCTGAGCGCTATTTACGCGATTTGCAGCAAAGGGTATTTAAGAAAGAATATAGCGTCTTAGCTAAAAGTTTATCTAAGCCCTAGCAAGCTCCTATTACATTACCCCGTAGATAGGTAGAGATCCTACAGTCCTTATCTATATAGGTAAGAGTTTCCATTCTAAACCTAACCTTACCTATTCTTTTATAGACTTATAATAGTATAAGCGCTTTGCCTGGTCTTTAGTCTAGGTGTTATTCTAGCTAAATAAATAGGTAGGGTTAGTAAAATTATATAGCAGTTATAGGTAGCATATAGGCTATTCCTTTAAAATAACATTCCCC
>JAAOAU010001248.1:0-16734 GCA_013186845.1 Fusarium sterilihyphosum
ATATATAAGACACAACATCTTTTACAGTACTATATTAGCTTAACTAAAGTATAACACAAGATTGTATAAAATAGCTATTGACTTGAGGTAGTACGAGATAACTAGCAAAAACTACTAAAGCATAAAAGCAACCCAAAACAACGGCTACCAGAGCCAGGCACAAGACTAGGGACCATACCAGCTTTTTGGCTGTAATTCCAACTCGTTCTTGTTCTTTCCTTCCGGGATCTTTGATCCACATTTTTGCAAATGGGCATGCAGCATTGCAAGGCCAGATCTTCCCCACTTTTGGCAAAGGACGGTCTTTGAAAACATTTTAAACTCTCTGTTTCTCGAGTTTGAAAGTCCCAAGCCAGAGATACGTATTTCTTTTCCCCATGGTAACAGAATAACTCCGTTTAATTCAAATTCCTCCATGCTAATTCCCCTGAGATCGATTATACTACCAACTGGAATTGTCCGGTCTGACCCTTGTAAAGAGTAATTCTCGAGAATATCACGATGTTGGTCGCCATCGATGGTTGGAAACCTTTCTAGCATTGGGTACTCGGGATTATAGGTGGGAATGGCACAGATCAACCACTTCCTGCGATGAGGATGTCGCCCAATAATAGTAGCTTTCACTGGTTTTTTAGTTTCGGGATCCTCAATTACGCAAAGATCAGCAGCTGGGTCCTCTGCAGTAGCGATAAACTGTTTCCTGAAGTTCCGTCGTTCAGCGGCATTATAAAAAGCAGCTGGGTCCACGTTTGGCTCTGGCTGCGTTGTAGGGCCTGGCTGCGTGGGGCCTGGCTGCGGCTTTCGAAATCCTTCCAATACGTTTAATGCTTGTTGTCTTCGTTGCTGAGCTAAGTCCGTGTCATTGCCAAACTCCATATTTTCGATTCGGGGTAATTCTTTAGCTTCAATAAATTCCTGAATCCTGGCGTCGGCATCCTTTGGGTAAAATTCATGTGTCAGCTCCCCATAACATAGTAGCTCAAAAATATCATCTTTTGGATGTCGCTCTTTGAATTTGGGGCCGAATTTAAGTGTAAAGTCCGCTATCTGGTCGATGGATGACCCTATCTTTGACAAATACTTGGCAGCGTGCTTGTTCAGGAACTCTTGTTCCGCATCAGTGTAAAAACGAGAGGCCGCGAGGACTTTGAGTTTGTGCATCTTTTCTGTCGCCAAAGTATGCTTCTCATTCATTTTTGGATCTGGAGATGTTGGATTTCGAAGATATTTTATAATATGTTCGTTCATGTCTTCGTCGGTCTCGGTTGTATTTGCCTGGTGCTCCATGTATACCAGGAAGTCAACCAGATTCCTATCAGCATATTGCCCTTTAAATTGACAACAGCCTTCCGAGATATAAGTGCATAATGTCGGTGACGCAGTACACATTTTGTTCAGGTCTGGCAGGGTTTCGTCCATAGTTTCCAGAAATGCATTTTCATATTTATGAAGTGGAGTAGATTCAGCACCAGTAGCACCTGGTTGTCCTGCTGGCTGTTCTGCTGGCTTTTCTGCTGGCTTTTCGGCTGGCTTTTCGGCTGGCTTTTCTGCTGGCTTTTCTTCTGGATTTTCTGCTGCACCAGGACGTTTACTAAGCACAGCATAAAATGCTTCTTGTTGCTCTGCTGTCATTGAATTGAGTAAGCCTAGGGCCGCGGCGCCTGGATCATCTGACTTAGTCAGGCTAACTGCTGGTTTGACTCCAGGTCCTGGACTCCCTGGCCTAGACCCTCCTGGGGATGGCAGATAGCCTGATGTCGATGCCATTGTAGTAATAAAATCAAAGTATTTCTTTAGGTATGATAGTGTTATGGTATGATCGGTTGGGTGATATTGCTGTTGATCTGGGAATGGTGGAGGCTTCCTCAGTAGATTTATATAGTTGAGAAATAGACACTAACAGGAACTTGCACCTGCGGCTTGTTGACTGAAAAACGCAGCATCAGTAGACATTTACAGGAAACAGCTTACTGTATACAAGTTCCCATGTAAACTCAACAGACTCATCCATTTAAAACTCGGATCTGCGGTTCCTGCATTCAAGTCAGCAGTGCCCCGCCATGTCTCAAAAGCAACCTACCCCAGCGTTACAGCGCACACCAGCCGCCAAACGACCACCAACCCCAGATCCATTTGTTGAACCCCTTTATATAAAATACAAATTCGACTCGGCAACAAGAAGTTATGTGATCAGAAGAATGGATCATTACACAAGCACAGAATCGCCACAAGCTCAATCACGCGCGCATTTAATGCGCCTTATACACAAAAACCAGAGAGCTGCATCCATTCACCGCCTCAAGGCGGCTCAAACAACCAAAAGCTCCCCAACCACACTTGCGAAAACCCCAAGCGATTCAACAGCAAGGAAGATTCAGCAAGAGCAGTTAGGTCTCCCAGATGCCATAAAGGGCCTGCAGATAAGCAAATAGAACAAGTCAGATAAATTACACTTAAAACAATAAAAACTAAACTCCTCACTCTGCTAATAACTCATGCTACTGATACAAGTATTAAAGACCATATTAGTCCAGCTACCTAGTCATTGAACCATGATGATGAGCTCCTCTCCCTCTTTCGTCGCTGGTCTTCTGCGCCATCCGGCGAAATCTCTCTAGCACGTTTTTTTGTGGTTGGGCGGTTTTCTTGGTGTTGTTGCCTCTTCTGGCTAGGAGGACTGGCGCTGGAGCCACAAGTGGCCTTGCTGATTTCGAGGTCGGCCCAGGTCGGCTTCAAAGGTGAAGGGGCCTCGTTTGTCGAAGGGCAATTCAAGCGCAGAGAACCAAAAAAAACAGCAGGTGGCTCTGTTTCTGCATCGGGTGGCTCTGTTTCTGCATCGGGCTCCTCTGGGAGAGGAGCAACGTTGTTCCAAGAAGGGAGAAGGTTGGGATCTGTCTTGTAGCGGAGGACTGTGCCGTTATTGACGTCCTCAATATAGAGAGCTACTTCCACACCCAGATTTGTTAGGTCTTTGCACTTTCGCATAAGTCCTTCTGTACGGAGCATGAAGCTTCGTTTTGGGTCTTGAGGCTCTTTCCAAGGCTTAGGCATAATGTAATTATTAAAAGGGATGGTTTAATGATTGCTGTTGGCTTGGTAGGAAAATGAGTCGGGAAACATGAATTCGACCAAAGGAGACAGCAGGGTGCAGGAGATTTATGTTGCATGATGAAGCAGACAGGACACTGAATCCAGAACACTGACAAGCGCACTGAAAGCAGTTATTCGCTGCCCCTGGAAGTTGCTATTTCGGGAGCTGGAAGCCGCGCGCCTACGTTTGTTCAGGTACATAAGCGCTATGATGTATCCGTGTTTGCCCTTGAAGATGACACCCTACCTAAGGTACCTTGCCGCCATGGATTTTGCCCAAATTTATTTGTATGCCCTCTGTGGGGCAATTGGATCACTGGTACTCTTTATCCTGTGTCGCTTCGTTTATCCTCTTATCGAACCATTTATCCGCGTTAAAGTTACGCACTTTAAGTATTCCAAGATAAAAATCGGCGGCACCGGTTTTACAGTCACTGGCTTGCAGATCTCATCGCTCATACTCTTCCTTGCGGCCAATGGCTTGCTCCTTGGTGTCGGCATCAGTGACTTGGCAGAGTTAGAGCATCGCGCGGCGGCAATTGCATCAGCGAACCTCATGCTTGTCTTTCTCGGTGGCAGAACAAATGCCTTGGCAGATTGGGTCCAGATCCCACTTTCCACCTACTACTTTGGTCACCGTTGGATTGGGGTAGTTGCAACCTGTGAAGCCCTATTGCATTCGGCATTAGCCTTGTCCCGCCGCCAGAAATTCGACGCTTTGACCAAATCAGGATATGTGGTGAGTCTCTTCACCTTCCGCCGTTCTTCCATATCTAACCTGTTCCGAAGGCAATTGGTGGCCTTGTGTTTGTAATTTTCTCTGCCACATGCTTTAGAAGACGATTTGGACGATTTTTCGGTCTATTCCATTTGCTCTTCTCCATGGGAGCACTTGGTGGTCTCGTCTGGCATGTTTTCCTCCAACGAGATGGAAAAGCCAGAATCCCGATATTTGTATCGTGCGGGCTATTGGGAGGCTCCCACCTCTATAGATGGGTCTGTATGTTTGTCCTTGGCCACACAGCAGGGAACGTGAAGAATCTCTGGGATGATGGCAATATTATGCGACTCCAGCTTGGAACCAACAAACCTGTGTCTGTCTTTCCTGGCTGCTACTTTTACGTATTCTTCACTGGCCCCCTTCCTTTTTATGATCTGCTTCATGGCTATGCCATGATGCCAGTGTGGAGTAATCCAGACCAGTATGTAACAGGCCAGGCCTCCGATCTCACGTTCTTAATCTCTCGCACCGTAGGACACCATCGTCGATCGCTAGGTTCGATCTTCCCTGACAGCCGACTTCGGCTTGATGGCCCTTACGGCAAAGACTTGAAGCTTCACACTTTTGAGACCGTTGTCCTCACTGCAAAGGGTTTGGGCATTTCGGGCATTCTTCCTTTTGCACTTCATCTAGCTGCTCGAAAGCGAAATGACAATGGGTTGCGCGATAAGTCTGCGAGGTTGCGTGACTCGAGTGAGCCTGTCTTCGGAGATCTAAGTCGGCACGTAGATTTGATCTGGTGGTTGGAGCACGACGATCAAGATAGGTGGGTTCATGATCAGCTTCGATCTCTACAGGAGATCGACAATAAGGCATGTTGGATCCGTTGGTTGAGTTAATTGTTTGCTAATAGACAGAAGTTCCTGGTCGTCTGGTGCGTTTATCCTGTCAAAAGAAACCCTGAGCGCAAGCTCCCATTTACAAGTAACGAATATTGGTCAAGAAGATACAACTTTGGCTTTGACGAGTTCTCGAGGGAGCTTCGCCAAGAAGCTCGATACCCTGGCCGAACGGTTGTTGTCGGTAAGTAGAAGAGTCTGTATTTTATTCACAGCTGACATATAATAGCGTCTGGGGAGGAGAAATTCGTTCACATGATGCGCGACATGGTCGTGCAGAATACAACATCAAAACGTCTTATTGAATTCGCTGATGTAGAATATCACACGCAGCCTGGGGGGTTCAAATCGTCGTTCTATAATCTACCAGACTCACAAGCCGTCCTTGTGAACTCAAATATCCCCTCGAACTCGCAATCAACACCAATTGAAATGACTGAGATGGATATTTCTGATCAACATGCCAGTAAGGTTAAAGAGTTTGTCTAGCTAGCAATTCAATACCCATTACGTTTTTCTCGATTTTCATACATTCCAAAACAATCGCAGTGTAGCTTCTAGGCCTCAGCGGGCAGTTCCAGCGGTTGGTCAGTAAAATACACCAACTTAGCAGGCTGCAGCCCGTAAGTTTAGTTGCATAAGCCCCATCGCTATCTCAGCCAGGCACGATAGAGGCAGTAAACTCAATTCAATTTAAACACTAGATCCAATTGCTTTGGCTCTCCCCAGACAGCGTAAACCTGCCTATGGTGTTACTTACTATCTCAATCTCCTCTCGTAAGCCTTGGCTTCCGATGCCTATATCGTTGACAAACTGGTGATCCCTTCTGCCAAATGCACAATCAAGCCCCTGCTCCTCAACAAGTCTCTCCACCTTGTAAGGGCAATTACTGATACTGTGTTCCCCCATCAAATTATCATCTAGTCTCACATCTACTACTGTATCCATTGCTGCCACTTGTACCTCGAGGAGTTTGGAGAAAGAGTCACCGCTGCGGCAACGGGCTAGAACGGTTGGCGTCACAAGGATATCTGTACTCCATGTGGCTTCTGCTCCACAATACCGTATGCGGGTGCCTCTCTGGAACATGCCTCTGACAAGACTTACCATTTCTGGGCCGTGGGGTAAACGGCACAGAAGTCGCACTAGTGCTGCTTCTGGGGGCGAGTATAATGTTGGGCGGAATAGGAGCTCGATGTAGAACAAGCAAGAAACCATCCGCTGGGTGACCGATTTAAGAGATAAATCGTTGTAAGGTCCACCCATATAGCGCACCGTAAAATCAGGGTTACGGTGGCGCAGGTTCGTACGCAACCTTACCCTGGATTAGCTTGATAACACTCAAGGGAAGTGTCCTCTTACTCTGTATGTCGTGCCGCGGAGTGATGGCCCTCAAAGATAAAAACTAGATGTGCGCCGTTACAGTTTGCTGTTCTCCCCATTTTCCAGGTGAGCTTTTTGCCAAAGGATACTAGAGATTGTTTCCTGTCAATTTCTGGATCGCCCACATTCTTCAAATGGTATTGGCAATCAGATAAATCCCACCCTTCCAAGAAGATAGTCTGGACGAAGAAAAGCCCTGCATAGGTCAGGACGCGATCCAAGAGGGGTCGGGAGACGTACCGATCCCAGAACCAATGACGAGGTCAAAATGTTCCTGCAATGGCACAGGTAACCCAATGGCGGATTGCACGTCCTTGAGGAATTTGAGCATTTCCCATTTATACTTAGCCGCTCCCCCAAGCTCAAGAACACGATTTCCACTCGTTGGCGGCTGAAGAAATATTTGCCTTCTATGGTGCTTTCCGCATAAGGGACAGCTCGATACTTGAAGGCTTGGTGAGTCGGGCGACTTACGACTGCCGTATATCATCACGCAAGCATCACAGAGCCGGTGGTGGCAATCAAGTGTTGTCGACGGTGGTCTCACTAGACAAACGAAACAAAGATTACCTTCGACGTTGTCACGCCAAGTAGCTTGGTATTTTCTGAGTAGTCGTAGATGAGCATGAGCTGAAGAAGCTCCTTGTCTTTCTAGTGAGAACTGGGTGAACTTCTTGCAGACTTGATCTGATAAGCCGTCTTTGTTTAACAGGCTCTCTGCTTGAGAAACTGCAGCTCGGTAGGTTTTCCCAAAAGTCGTCTGTGGCGCAAAAACTGGCGACGTTAGCGGGCATCAGCGGGGACCAGACACCTAACTTACAGTGCATGCCAGGGGGGTGGGCATCGAGGTCGAGGGCCGATGCGATAACAGCCACATGATCCATCTCGGCGTCTTTTGTAGCCGAAAGAAATTGGATCAACTTCTCCGCCAATTGAGTAGGTGGCGGATTACAAACGCGTACTGCCTGTACAAAATCGATCTGTTGCCCGCTGGATTGGCTGTACTGTAGGATGGCAGTTTGCAGGAGGCGCTTGAGATGGTCACTGCTAAATCCGTACCCTGCCGCATCCCGAGCCGCAAATGACTCTTCTGTCTGAGACAGAAATTCCGAGGCAGCTTTCCATGTCGGTATCAACTGCACACTCTCAAAAGCCATTTCGCCTTGCAAGTATATGGGGGACGTTGTCCCAGTTTGAGAGTAGGCTCGGGTCCCTGAGACGGTACACATGATCCTCGACCGTAGGCGACTCTCAAATGACTCTATCTCCGTTCGGTTGCGCCAATGGTACAGGACGAGAATTCTCGGTGGCGCTGCAATACTTGATAGTCTTGCACGCCGTGCCCATGATGCCAAAAGCTCGATTACAGGGCCGACGCCGCCCAGGTCATCAATGAACAGCAACACGGTCGACGCGAAAGGATATAAAAGTTGCCAATACATATCAAAGGCATACTGGGCAATCTTATGTGATGGGCCGTGGCGATATAAATTGGTTTGGAGAGAATGCATAACCTTTTCTCCGCGTGGAAGATAGTGTTGTACAGCATCAAGGCGATTGTGATTGTGCAGTTCACAGTCCAAAATCAGTGTAGCGAGCTGCACTGGTCGTAAAAGAACGCCTGGGTTTCCGTCGACTGCGTCGTTGAGATGGATTCGCCGGTAAAAACGTCTTTTCTCTATTCCTCCGATCGAAAGGACAACCCTTGGTTGAAACACTTGACAGTCAAAGACTGAATAGGCTGAGCGGCGTTCAACAAGAGTGGGACTGAATTCCTCTCGTCCATCAAACTGCACGTCAATCCACTTATAAGCTGTCATCTTGAGTTTCTCCTGAGAAAATTGGATTGGGAAGTAATAGTCCTCTTCATGGATATATACCCATTTTCGCACTTTCCAGTTTATGCTTTTTGTATGCATAGGACGAAAACGAGAAACGGTGTCTCTACCGCCCACCCTCAGTGCTAGCCTAGCGCACCCCCTATAAGTCTCCTAATTTTAGCACTATTGAATCCTCATAGAATAAAAGGTGACGTTGTACGCCTCTATCATAACGAGATAAACATCTCACTAAAACGCCGACAGATAAACCATGGAACTCGTTGGCATTATCCGCTGCCCAGTCCACTTACTGCTCCCATATGGGGAGGGCAGACAAATCGACCCGGACGCTGTTAGAAGATTGGCTAAATGTTTCGATAAGACAGAATGCAGGCGCGAGGAGGCTGATAACTTTGTCCGAGGAATTGTGACGTACGACGACCTGAAACTCATTATCTCAGCCCTGAATACATCTGAGAGCGCTCTGAAGTACACGATCCTCCAAAAGCAATACCCCCTGTTATCGGATCGTCCCATAGCTTGTCTTGATGGCCGGCACAGGATCCGTGCGGCCATGCGCCACGAGCCTCTGTCTTGGTGGGTGGTGAAGCTGCTGTGCGTTCAGGGTAGCTGGGTTGATTTTCCCCGTAAAATTGCACTGGCCAGCGTCAACCACCAGATCATTCAGGACAAGATCGAAGCTACATCAAGAGAGGCTCCCTATTCTGATGCTGAAATCTACCGGTTGCTCCGAAAATACAAGAAGCAGAACGACAAGCCCAGATTCAAAGAGCGTCTCAATCGACTTTCGGCACCAAAGCAGATAAGCGTTAAAGGTTTTTTGAAGCGGGAACTACTAGTCCAAGATTTGGATGCTCTTTTGAAGTATCCTGGTGTAGTAGCAGGCCTGCAGTTTGGTAACATTCACAAGCACCTGGCCCTTCACATCGATGAAAACATCTCCCGGTTCCTGAAGCACATCCTTCAAGTTTGGGATTTCATTACTGACGACGAGCCCCGCATCAATGCAGCTGTCGACATACAAACTGTTCGCTGTTTACAATTCCGGGCTCCAATCAGCAGCTATTCCGATAGAATTGCGATTCATCGCATGTTTAATGAGGGCCTATTATTTGAAGGGTTGAGAGACCTCGATCTCCGTGAGCAGGTCCGCAGACGTGTGTTATCAGTTCAGGTTATTATCCCTAGCATGGAGACATTTCATGAAAACATGAAGTATATATCGATTGGGGCCAAGATCCTTAGAAAACATCTGATGGAGACTCCTATACGCGTTCCAGGAGAGCCTAAGAAACTCAAATCGACTGTATTTGAGAGCTTGGCAAGCTGCTGGTCGGCCGAGACACGAAACATCGAGGTCAAAGACGGCGAGATGTCGACAAGCCTTGATACCCCGACCGCCTGGTTTGCGTATGAAACGGTATTCCTCGCTGCCTTGAGGGATTTTGCGCGTCTTTCCTCCGAGCATCCACGCCAGGACGTACGGGGGGAAACTATGCCTGCCTTTGTAGAAGCATCTCGCATTGCTTCCTTGGGGCGACTTGCTCTTCAACTTGGCTTTAAGAATTCCAAGGTTCAAGAAATGCTAGCAAGCCCGTATGGGCATCCTCCTGTTGGCAATTATGAATGCAAGGATGGCCGGCCCGCTGATTGGAGGGCTGGAATACCTTTCACAAAAAGCTACTCTCAACTACGAGTGGAAGCATTCATCCCAATGCTAGACAGTCCCGTGTCAAAAGGTGATGATGTGAGCCCACTCTTTGTCATTCGTGATATCTTCAATGCCTTCTTCAGAGAAAGGATGGACATTGCGTATGCTGGTTTTATAGAGCCTCTATCTCTCGACCTTTGGGCTCCAAATCGAATATCACATGAGAACGACCCTCTAGTCGAGCTTCAAGATATTTTGATGAGTGATCTGGAGGAAGATATCATCCTGGAAGAGAACGAAACAGTCAACGACCAAAGACGAAAGCATAAGCGCCTATCCACATTCAACGCCTTGAGACCTAAGTCTTGTCGAATTGGGAAGAAACAAGAAAAAGCCAAGGCAGATGAAACAATCATCAGATTCCTCAGTCGCTCTCCGCCTCGAATACTAGAGGTACAGGACGCAGAGCATGAACCAGTATTGGAAGCAACGAACATCTTAACAGATACTGTACCTCATGCCATAGAAGAATCCGGAAAGACAATTGTGAGGCAAGATCACCGCGATCCTCTGTTGCTGGATGAGGTGATATCACAAGATCAACGGTTGGCAAATTCAGAGATACGAGATGTCCAGATGGACCCCCAGGAAGAGACCTCCGACAGCAGTCAGACTATTTTGCGGCAAGATCACCGTGAACCCCTGCCTTGCGATGACCTGGAAAGAACAGATCATCAGCAAGATGTGCTTTTGGCAGCTAATCACCTATCTGAAAATGAAGAAGGGCATTCAAAGACCGAGCAAATAAGAGATGCTTCGGAGTCCAACACAATTGAACACTCACACCAAGAGATGACGCAATTCGAGTCTGAGGCGAACCTATTTGACTCATCTAACAACAGTGACGCAGATCCTGAGATGGATGCGACAGAAGAGCAGACAGGAACAATAGAGAGGCAAGATCAGCGGAGCCCCCCACCGATACATGACATGGAAGAGGAGTCTGCAACGCAACGAATCATTCGGCATTCGGGAGCTACAGAGATGCAAGACCAACAGAGTCTTCCAGACACAGAAATAAAGTGCACAATCGAAGAGCAGGCAGAGGTAATAGGGACTAGGGATCAACGAAACCCTTCCCCTATGCAGGACATGGAAGAGCCTGCAGCGCAGCAAATAGAGCAGTCAGAAGCGACGAAGGGGCAGGAACTTACAAATGCAGGGGCGGAAGGCACGAATGAGCAGGGCCAACGAGTAGTGATTAAAGAGCAGACAGTGACAATGGAGATCCGGGATCAACGGACTCCCCCACCGATGCAACACATATCGCAGCAAACAGAGGCGTCAGAAGCAAGCGAGAGGCAACAGATCGAAGAGCAGGCAGAAATAATGAGGAGGATAGATGAACGGACTCCCCCACCGATGCAGCCTGCGGGGGGGGAATCTACTGCGCAGCAAACAGAGCCGTCTGAAGTCAGCGAGGGGCAACGAGGACAGCAACTAAGAATCAACGAGACAGAGATAACGAGGAGGCAGGATCAACGGACCCCCCCACATATACAAGACATACCTGGGCAGTCAAGAGCGCCGGAGAGCCAACCACCACCAATACCAAAGCCCCTTGCTGGAATAAAGCGAAAGCGGGATTCCCGGTCATCCGAGTCTAGTAGCTCTCATGGCAAGAGAGTTAAAAATCATCTCTCAGAACCGCAACCTGTGGTCACCCCGCAACCTGTGGTCACCTCGCAACCTGTGGTCCCCCCGCAACCTGTATTCCCAACTATCTATGGGAGAATTCGGCGAGATGAAGAGAGCGTAAAGATACAGCCAGTCCGCCGCTTGCAACCACAGAGGGACGCAAGTAAGGGTACAGGAGGGTCGTCAAAAGGCCGAGGTTGAATTCTTAGTATTTGAAATGATTAATAGCGCATATTGCTTCGCTTATTGTCAAATGACGACTGCCATTACATGTGTCTCCATAAAAGGATACTCGTAGTGTTGTTGATTGGTTACCGATTGTCTGGTAACTTTATAGCGCTTGCTCTAGCTCAGGTGGTTCACACCATCTTTTTGAGGCTCGATGTACCGTTGACGATTTGTTCTTAGCTGCCTGTGAATTTTGAGAACTTCTTATCACATTGATTCCATTCCACCCATTCTTGTCATGGCCAAATGACCTTCAAAGCATATTATAACGCTAGATGCAACAGGAGTTAATACGCGAGGTTTAAATGGAAATGCGATAAGTCAATTCAAAGTGGTACGCTACGGGCGGGTCTAGCCTTACGGGCCTGCCATGTGGTTTAGCCTTAATCGAGTACATACATGCTTCTTGCATCACATGATTGCCACCTCAGCCTTGCACCCACTACGTTCCTCCGTGTCTATCATCTCGCTTTCCAACTGGTTCGCAAAGCAAGTAAAGAACTTGTCCATTCCCTTTTTGATCTTCTCAATTGAGGTGCGCACTTCCTCCTCATGTGCTGTTCGCTGCGACTCCATCTTGTCTTCCAGATGAATCAGGCTTGTCTTCAGATCCGCTACAATACCGCTAAAAGTCTCAAGCTCGCGCCCCAGGCGGTCAAGTCGACCAGCGATCTGGCTGTTTGTTTCAGAGCTATTGATATTGTTAGGTTGAATGCTACTTCTTTCGATGGAGGCTTACCTCTGGCTGTTGTTCTCCATATGCTCTGCTCGCACGACAAGGTTCAGTGTACATGACTGAGGGCTACCACCTCCACCTGGAGGTCCCATGGGCAGCGACGATGCACCAGGGTCAGTCAAAGGAGGGGTGTTGTAACCGTGGTGCTGCTCTGGCAATGGGCGGAGGTAGAGTTGGTTCTGCACGGGAAGAGGAGCAGGGTTCATGGTTTGGTTCCAAGAGTCCACAAAAGCCTGCGTTTCGGCAAAGCTCAAGTGAGGGCTTGCAGAGAATCCTTGGTCCATTTTTAAAGTGGTTTGGGAGGGAAGTGATTAGTTCTGAGGGGGGGTAGTTGACTTGGAACACGAGAAATGTCTTGACTTATATGCTTGAGCCGTTGCATCTATGTGGTACACAGTGCATGCTGCATGCTGTATTTATGGACTTGTGGGTGTGGAGATTTGCAGTAAGCAAGAACATGATTTGTGAAAGCCAAATAAGCGCCACTTGGATTCTGTGCATTGTTTTAGGTTCCTGGTTTTTGTTCTCTGAAACACGGTTTTGCTTATATGCATTGAAGTCGTGGTATATAAGAGCCTTAGCCAGATAGTCCAATGCTCAAAAACATCCACTTACACCTGTCGAAAATGAAATACCTTATCTTCCTCAGCCAGGTGAGCTTGCTGATGTATTCAATCATGGCTATGGCAAATTTCCCCTCTGCGTGTCTCTATAATCCTGTTCAGTTGGAAGCAGGAATCTCGCTAGTAACTATGAGGTAAATCTATACCCCATTCGATCTTGCGCATATGATCTAACTCTGCAGGATAACGAGCCCGCGAGCGGTACCATGTACTGCATCTCTCTATTTTGAGAACCCAGACTTTCTCCCCATCACGTATGACTTCAAACCAATCGCATGTTCCGGTCCAGAACTAGTCAGCTTTCCAGTACCACTCAATGCACCAAATGGGGAATCATACGTCTCTTGGTAAGACACAGCCATCCACAGAAAGAACCAGGGTCTAATCCTTCGTATAGGCAGTGTGCAGGTGAATCACCAACATGCATTCGTACACTAATCACTGGTGGCCAGTCGGATGTTGACCTTGACATTGGTTCACTGAACTTTGTTTGCGAAGAAGGCTCGATCGACAGTGCCACTTCACAGTTATACCCAAGCGCCGCAAGGTTGGATATGCCTACGTTTGTTCTGTCCACAGCTGTTGTAACTGAGACGATCACGGCGGCTAGAGAGGAGCCAGACACCCACAAGGTCCATGTGGTCACATTGACTGACACAGTCGTAGTCGAGGAGACACATATCCCGCCTTTACTCCCGGACTTGTCACATCTCTACCCAACCTTTACACATAACCCCATTACTCCAACCACATGTCAAACCTCCACTCCAACCCCATTAAAGCTTAGTATTGGGACAGTAGGTACTGGCCGTCTCCCCAAGGCAACAATGGGTAAGCCATCAACCCTCATATCGACCTGTTGTTAACTATTATTTCTTTAGCTCATTCCAAAATGAGTCTTGTGGAGGTGACGAGCGCAGCCAGTCACGATGCTATCCGCTTCATTCCGTCTTTTGCAGCTTGCTTGCTTTTAGTGGTATTCCTTGGCTATTGAAATGCTTTTTTGTTCGGTCGCTTCAGTCTTGGTCCATTGTCTGTTGAGGTATTAGGCGAACATGCTGAATAGTTCTGGAATTTCAATCTAGCTATCTGAGATAAGCTTGTAATATATTCATTGCCGCAGTCCTGGTCCCCCTTTTTCCAAGTAATCGTTGGGATCCATAGGCTTTGGGGTGTGAGGACTAAAGGTTACTTTGCGATAGGCCTATGTTTTATTAGAAAGGAAGGAAAGGCGTGATTTCAAGGTGATGCCTTACTTTTCTGAGGGATATCATCCTTGTGTCAAGCTTGTGAAGCCTCCTTTTCAGCTCATGGGAAAAGACTTCTGGAGCAGTTCTCATGCCGCTACAATGGGCAGGACTTTTGGGGTGTTTTTTGACTTGAGGATGAGGTAACATGGGGAACTATTACTTTGCAAAGGTTCAGGTTATATCTTTGTATTCGAGGAAATGACCGGCTATATAGATGGTTCTCACTGACATGAGCCATAAATAGTTACCACCTTATTCTCGCCCTACTCCTTCGGTGTCTCCTTTTCTTCAGTGCTGTCCCATGGTGCTGGGGGGGCGACTGGGGTGTTTGGGGCACGAGGCTCCTTCTCAAATGCAATCGAGAGCTTGTACATCGTCAGCACGTGTTATTCTAATCGTAATGGACTGACCTGGTCGTTTACACTGCTCAAAAGTCCCATATTATCGCTGACAAGGTAGGAAATTTCCTCGGTCATTTCAAACGTCCTAGCTTGGATGTTGTTTAAATGGCCCTCAAGTTGGCGAAGAGAACTAAGCATTGCGTGCAAGCTCTCCTGATAAGACAGCATAAGGCTCTCAAAATCCCCTGCAGATTGGCTGTTCATTGTGATTCATTAGTCTTTGGCAAATTGAGTAAAGATTAGAGTGAAAGTTAAGAGGTGAAGCCAAGGTCTTTATGGAAATATCAAGCGCTAACGACCCACAACACCATCAAGTTTGAGGGTGTTAGCGGGAGGCTTCCTACTGGCATGTCTGGCGTGATATAGTCTACCCCGAAGCGCCCGGAAGCTCATATCCGCAGGCCCTTGTAATCAGGTGGTGTCGCGGGCAAGACGACAGCGGCTGAACCTACTTAAAGCGAGTTCTGTGGCAAAGCAACCCTCATCTCTACAACTGTTACCTTTCCAATCAAGCCATGGATTATACGTCGTTTTCTGGGGGCAGTACCCCACTTACTCCTTCTTCTACTTCGAGCGAAAGACAAAGCATGATCGACCCACGCTGGAAACGACCTCTTGTTGTGCTGTTCCAGCAGGGAGAGCACCCTGAGCTCAACACTCACAAGGCTGCTTCGTTCATTGAGGACATCAAAGCCGCTATTTTAGAGATTTCTCTCAAGATCAAAGGGATAGAAGAAAGGCTGCAAGCAATGGAAAATAGTTAGTCACCGACGAGCTCTAGCAGAGCTGCAAACTGACATGGGATAGCCTGCACAGCACCTGAAGCTTAGCGATATAAGTGTGATTGGGGGAAATGAGAGGCTATATAGGTTGCTTCCTTCACAAGGCCTGGTTTAATCGCCTATCTATTATAGCAATCTTGCTTGCTTTCCAATCATTAGCTGTAGATCATAAAAAAGATTATCTCAACTGACCTGCTCCCTCATCAGCCGCAGCCCAAAGTTCTTCCATCCAGTCGTTAAAGTCCATCCATGAGATGCGGTCATGTTCATAGGCAGTTCTCAGGCGTTGTGAAAGATGTTTGACTTCCTTCAATGAGGTTCTTTCCTCATACACAGCTTTGTACATGCGTAGATATTTCATTAAAAGTACCAGGTAATTGGAATCCATTGCTGGCCAGACTGAATGGTTTTTCTATGTTAAAGAGGGTCTTATTAAATACAATACTTGCGATTCAGTTCTCAGAGTTCTGCAGCATAAAAGCGAAACATGGTTGTGAACATGCAATTGAAACATGATTCACTTGTCTGCTAACGTCTTGCAAGAAGCAGAATTCTGCATATCTAACTATATAAGAGATAGCAAAGTACGTGATCTATCCATCATCGATATCAGTACATTTCAAACCATCTACATCAAACATGTCGTCTATTCAGAAGCTTGTCCACCACTGGAAGCAGGGTCAGTTTATCCCTGGAGGAAAACCCCCTCAGCCGCTCAACAACGAGGTCAAAGAACAACGCCTCTCGGAATTAGTCGGTGACGATGTGATTGTCCAGGACTGCCTAAAAGGCATTTCCATTTTCAAGGATGTTGTGGAGGCGTTCAAGATAACGCAAGAATTCAGAAAAGAGCCGGCCTTGTTTAGCGGCGATGCTCGTGACGTCCTTATGAGCGACGATTTTCTATTGGTGGCCGATGTGCTTCGCCTGATCATCCCAGAAGGGATGATTGGTGAGGTGTGGCAACTCAAGCGACGAAGAGATGACGATCTTGATCCTCGAGATAATGATCATGCACCTGGAAACAGACGAATCCTCATCCCGAAATCAAGGAGACTAGATATCCTGGAAGAAGAAGAGTCGATGAACTCAACGCCTGAAAATCGACAAGAACATAAGGCAGGATATAAGGGGATTTTTGGTACACCTGTATCACAGATAGGGTTTGCAAATAGGTCAAAAGCTCGAGAAACGACAGACCCCCTCTCTGGAACATAGGCAGGATATAAGGGGATTTTTGGTACACCTGTATCACAGATAGGGTTTGCAAATAGGTCAAAAGCTCGAGAAACGACAGACCCCCTCTCTGGAACACAGGCAGGATATAAGGGGATTTTTGGTACACCTGTATCACAGATACGGTTTACAAATGGGTCAAAAGCTCAAGAAACGCCAGACCCCCTCTCTGGAACAGAGGCAGGATATAAGGG
>JAAOAU010001265.1:0-17330 GCA_013186845.1 Fusarium sterilihyphosum
GCTTAATATATTTAATTAAATATTATAAAAAACCTATATGTATACTTTTTTATTATTATTATAATATTTCATTACAAGGTTGCTTTATTATTGTTAGGAGTAGCTAGTAACCAAGCTAATAATAGAATCATGGCCCCGGAAAAAGTTCCTGATAGCCCTTCCGTTAAGAACGACCCGTCTTTCTCATTTCTTTCTATTGAGCCTGCCTTGTGGGTCGAGTTCACTGCTACAGAAGCCGAGCCCAATGAGCTGTTCCTGAAGCTCACGACGCAGTTGACCGATCATGGATCACAGTCGGTACCCCGGTCTGGTGCAATCGCCATAGACAGCCAGCCGCAGTAGCATAGATACTTACTGCAATCACCTGGATACCGATTGTCATATCATGCAACGCCCTGCTCTTCTATTGGTAAATCCGTGTAAAATGTAACCCTGCCCCAGAATGTCAATGTGCTCACCTCTAGGGCGAATCAGGGAACCTCTTGATGTTCCTAGACTCCACTCAGATTGGCTACAGAATTTGACGTGTCAATATGGTTACGAATCAGGCCGGCAACCCTGGCTTTTATTGAACTCAAACTTTCATCTCGCATCCCGGGTCCCGTCTTTTTTTCTTCTTCTTCTGTTTTCCCCTCTCGTATAGCATATTGCGTTTGTCGTATTCTTGAATCGACCTCACAAGCTCATAATGTCAGCCGTGGACAACCAGCCTCTTGTTGCTGACGACAGGGAGAATGTAAGCAGCTTATGGCATTATTGACTACGTTCCTTGACAATCTCAAGGTACTTGAAGACCACGATTCTGGACATGACGAGGTACGCATAGTCTCAAACCAACTGTTCTTCAACTGGGAGCATGCTGACAAACGGCCTTCTCTACATTAGGAAGTGGAGTCATCGACGCAAAGCATAAGCAGCTCCATTCTTCAGTACCGCCAGGAAAACGGGAGAACCTACCATGGGTATAAAGATGGCAGTGAGTTTAGTGATTATTGGAGCTGACGGATGCTGACCATACAGAATACAATGTTCCAAATGACGAGGAGGAGAACGAGAGACTCGGTATGTAAGTCACTCAACCTGATGGGCGTTCCGGCTAAAGAAAGTAGATTTGCAACATGCTCTCTTCCTCCGAACCTTCGACGACAGACTTGGCTTTGCTCCACCGTGCAAGCCTGAAGCCAAAGTCCAGCGTGTTCTAGATGTAGGCACTGGTACAGGAATCTGGGCCGTGGACTACGCAGACGACCATCCAGGTGCCGAGGTTTGTTCCTTAACTATTCCTCGCTGGCACCAATTAACACTTTTCAGGTTATTGGAGTCGACCTGTCTCCCATTCAGCCTAGCTTGTAACGACACTTATGCCTCTTTAACCCAATCAGCTAACAATACCAGTGTCCCTCCGAATGTTCGATTCATCATTGACGATATTGAAGAGGAATGGCAATACTCTTCAAAGTTCGATTACATCCACAGCCGAATGATGAACTCTAGTGTCGCTGACTGGGAAAGCTATGCTACTAAGATCTTCGAGTGCGACTCTTTAGACGTTTATCCCTTCAACCGACGAAGCTGACTCGGGCTAGGAACCTGGAACCAGGTGGCTATGTAGAGCTACAGGAGATCGATGTCTTTACTAAATCCGACGACAACACCCTAACGCCGCAGCACAATCTATGGCAGTGGGCTCAGCTTATATACGATGCGTCTGTCAAATTGGGAAGACCATACTTCGATCCAGGCAACATAAAGAATATTCTGACCAAGGTTGGCTTTGAAGACGTGACGGAAACAAAGTTCAAGTGGCCAACGAACCGATGGCCAAGAGACAAGAAGCATAAGGAATTAGGCGTATGGAATAACGAGAATGCGAGTTTCTTTCTCGAAGCTGTGGCCATAGCTCCACTGACTCGGGCTTTGGGATGGTCGAAAGAAGAAGTGACTGTTTTCATCGCCCAAGCCAGGAAAGAACTCAATGATCCTCGGATTCATGCATACTGGCCAATGTGAGTCTCAGCCCAATCATCGTTGCGCAATTATGAGCTAATTGTTATAAGTATCTCGGTATACGGGCGCAAGCCAGCGAAATAGTTACAGATCACGATCTCATCCTATGCAATGCATACTCGCTCGATCAATGCGAATTGGACTCAGATTGCTATGCTTGTATTGACACAATAGGCAATGGCCATTTGTTTCTTTCTATTAGGAGGCTATGATATCTTTAAACTTTTACAACTTGGAAGTGCTCTCCTCACGGCCCTTGAGGTTAATGTGAGGAGTGTCGTTTGCAGGCCGAGTAACAGCGTAGAAAGCAACACCATGCGACCTGGTGGAGAACTAAATACAGATCAGTTATGGCTCGCAAAGCAAGGGGAGGAAGGGCACTAACCTGAGCTTTGGAACCGACGTGGAAGAAGGCCCAGTCTCCAGCAACAAGGTGGTGAGTAATACCGGTAGCCTCGTCCTGTCCACAATTAGTATCTTGTTCCTGTAACACCACTGGGGGAGATCTTTACAGTCACATCAATTTGACCACTGAGGACATATTTGGTCTCCTCGTAGTCGTAGGATCCGTATCGTGTAGGTCCAGGAACGACCTTGTAGAAACCGGTGGTCAGGTAATGATCGGAGTCGTTGCGCTGACTCTTGATAGAGTGGAAGTCGGCAATAATAGCGCACTCGCCATCTGGAATGGGGATGTGCTCATGGCCAGCGCCCTTGATAATGGTGAGAGGAACGATCTTGTTTGACACTGCCAGATAGGTTAGTCAAACATCCTTCTGCCTGTCAATTGAGGGTAGCTTACTTTTGATGTATTTGGTATAATTGCAAAGATAAAGAAAGAGAGAAAACGTTCAATGACAACTCCTCTGCTCTGTTTATATAACTACCGATCCATGACGGAGCATTCTCGGCATATAAGTATATATGATACGGGATACGGCTCCGGGCCCGTGGCTCCGTGCCTGTGAGTTGCGCAGCATCTTATCTGTAGCCGCACTAAACCCAAAGTAGGGTCAGCGTCGCTTAGTCAAGCTGGATCACGACAAAACACATGATCGGGATCCCACCGTGTTTCGCCGGATTATTTCGTAGGCGGTGAACAAGCTTATCGTCAACAGCGTGATTATATCTTATCACTTATCGCTTATCGATTGACAAAGAGGCTTATCAGGGCTCTTATCTTATCTTGTTACCCTAAGGCGAATAACAACAGCATATTAAAAGTAGTAAAAAAACACCTGTTAGAACCCATAATTGTTTTATCTATTCAGTAACTAAGCCCTTTTATTTCTCTCGAGTTGTCTCTTGAACTCGTCGACTGTGTGAACGAGTTTGGCTTGTATCATCGCTCACAATCTTACTCCTCGAGCAAGATTGAATCGGTGATCCAATCTGATTCCTCACGATACACGTCGCCGACTCAGTTGATGGTCACAACGAGTCTCTACGACGAGGCTAATCGAACAACAACTCCAGCAAAAGGATATGGCTTGACATTCTATTGGTTACAATGCCACTTTTTCCTGCTTTGGCGCAAGCATTGGCGAAGGTCAAGTCAAGTTCCCCAGAAAGTGGCACGCTCCGACGACTTGCCAGCCACGTCGGAGTTGCCCCGCTGCCTCATCGTTCGTTTGTGGGGAAAGTGGACCACCAAACTCCTGAAATCCGGGGTAACGGGGTGAACGAACGATATTCTTCATACAATAGCCAGCCCGGCAATTGCTGGAGAGTCATTCGTTTATAAGAAGCCGCTGTCAAGGGATAATAGATCGACAACTGCCTTGACAAATTGTCCCAGCACCAAGAACCCATACCTAAACAGCAACATCATCAATACCTCCAGCATTCTGGTGTCAACCCGCTAGCAATGGGTAAGCATACAACTGCTTACAACAGGCTCGTCACTGTCGCGGTTGCCTTTGGCTCCCTGGTAAGTTATCCCGACGCGCTATGCCCACATATCTGCATCGTGCTCATTTTATCCAGACATACGGCTACTGCTCTTCCGTCATCGGCAGCACAATCGGACAGCCAGGATGGTACAAATTCTTCGACTTGCCTCAGGCGGGCGAGCCTGGCTACAGTACCACGACAACTGAAGCCATCTCGACCGCAAATGGAATCTACAGCGCGGGCGGCGCCATTGGCACGCTTTTTGTCATGTGGGCTGCTACTGCGCTGGGCAGGAAGCGGTCTATCCAGATTGGCGGAGCCTTTGCGTTGCTGGGAGGAGCATTGCAGGGCGGTGCAGCAAATCTGAGGTGAGTACTGTTTATCTGCTTGCATGGCTATGCATGGTAAGGTTCGGCACACTGACTTGGTAATACAGCATGTTCCAAGCTGGCCGAATCTTGGCTGGCATCGGTATCGGAATCCTCGTCACGGTCTGCCCGATGTACATGGGAGAGCTCGCACCACACGACAAACGCGGATGGCTAGTCGGACACCACGCCATATTTCTTGTATTTGGCTACATGCTCTCAGGCTGGCTTGGGTATGGCTGTTACTTCCTCACCGAAAGTATGCCGGACTTTGCCTGGAGATTTCCCCTCTCCATGCAATGCCTAGCGCCCACAGTACTTCTTATAACTTCTTTCTGGATCCCCGAGTCTACGCGATGGCTCTTGCAGAAGGGCAGAATTGAGGAGGCATGGACCGTTGTCCGTAACTTGCGACAGTCACCGGACGATCCAAACGACCTGGTCGCTCGCGAAGAGATCTACCAGATCAAGGAACAACTGGCTC
Organism: Fusarium sterilihyphosum; assembly: GCA_013186845.1. Taxonomy (NCBI): domain Eukaryota; kingdom Fungi; phylum Ascomycota; class Sordariomycetes; order Hypocreales; family Nectriaceae; genus Fusarium; species Fusarium sterilihyphosum. The sequence goes on from JAAOAU010001265.1 coordinate 4,753, forward strand.
TGGACTCTGCCAAACTCAAGGCACTAGGCTGCGGACCCTTCATGGCAGTCCTCAAGAAGAAGAGTTACCGAAAACGGTTGGCGATAGGCTTCCTGACTCAATGGGGCGCCGAGTTCGCTGGACCACTGATCATCGTAAGTTGATGGTTACTACCATCCACTTCCTTCAAGCTCTAACATTGTCAGAACAACTACTCAGTCATTCTCTACACCAATCTCGGCCAAACTGGATCTATGCCTCTGCTCCTTTCGGCCTTGTGGCTTACGACAGCTGGCGTCATCTACAACCCGCTCGGCGCCTGGCTTCATGACAGAATTAATTCGCGTCGATGGATGTTTATGACTGGCTTGTTTGGCTGCTTGATAACCACGAGTGGACTTGCTGCCTGCATCTCCGAGTTTTCCGGAACTGCCAATAAGGCAGGTAATGCAGCAGGCGTCTTCTTTGTTTTTCTGTACCTGGCATTCCAAGGGTAAGTCTCTCGGCCCGAAATGGGAGTTTTCGTCAGCTGACAATTGCCCAAGAACCTTTTGTGATACGACCATGTACATCTACGTGTCAGAGATCTTTCCAACCGAGATTCGCCCTATCGGTATGGGCTTCTCTCTGTTTGGCCAGTTCACAAGCACCATCATTTTGCTCCAAACAGCGCCCATTGGGTTTGTGAACATTGGCTGGAAGTATTACCTGGTCATTATTATTTGGTGCATCTTCTTCATACCCATCGTGTACCTGTACTTCCCAGAGACTGCCAAATTGTCGCTTGAGGAGATTTCTGCCCGTTTCGGCGATGACGTTGCCGTTCACGTCAACGATGTTCCGGCCGAGCAGCGCAGAGAGCTTGACGAGTATATTGGAAAATTGGATATTACCCACATGGAGGAATCGGCCGATAAGAGCAAGGCTATGATGTAGTGCTAGGATATAAGGAGCCCAGGCCTTTACTTTTCTAATAATCAATTTAACTCTACCATTCCACTTCCCTCTCAAACCAGAGTTAATACAACTTTCTTAGACTTCCCCCATATGTCCTCCTCTGAAAACCCATAGTTAAATTCCGACTCTAGATCGATACTAAAGCGGAGTCGATGTGGGTGCTGGTCGTAGTTTAGCACGATACGCCCTTGGCCAACGCGCTGGTATTCGTTTTCGCGCCGACCTGTTTCCCGAATAATTAGAAAATAGACAACTGGGCAGGTGCCCTGCTTATGCCGGTAGGCTTTAGCGAGTCGGAGTACTTGGCAGCGTTCGAGGACGTCGGCTTCTGGCTCTGCAGGCTGTATGTCAAATTCCCATTTTGGGTTCCATTGTTCCCTCAGCAGCATCGTGGCCGCGTGCTTCATGACGCCAGATGCCTTAATCTCTCCGCGCTGCACATTCCCAAAGGTACCTGCCCGCTCTTCTTCGATAGTCGTGTTCGTGATTTCGAGGTCCAACTCGGCACAACGATCAATCATCCCGCGGCGATCGACAAGCATGGTAAAGAACTCATCGTAGTAGATTGGCCCAGTGATTGAAGCCCAGCTCCAAGTAGGTGCCTCCCCTGGCACTCGCTTGGCGTAGTCCGCACTGCTTCTACGCCACGTCAATCCGCGTAGAATATCCTCCTCCCACAATCCAGCCTTATACTTCATTCCAGACAGCGAGGCCACATAAGAGGCCAAACCTGCTACGGCAGGGAGCCGATCTGTCTTTTGTGTGAGGTGTCTTGATGTATAAGTCTCCATCCAGTCATACCAAGTGAAGGAGAAATCTCGGACGGCCATGGAGTGATGGTTCGGATGCTTCGTAAGAGATAAAAAGGATCGCCTTTCGGTGCGTGGGTTGAATGCATGATGAGTATCCCCAGTCAGTATCGACTCACGCCTGTCAATCATATCGATCATGGTCCCACAGTCCCACCACAAGCCGTGTCGACGGCTAACATAGAGGCCACGAGGGGAGCAGAGGCCCTCCTGAAAGACCCATCCCCTGGACAGAAGCCCACATCTATCCCAGTCGATGATGGCGGTGGAAATTGGGCCTCCCACGAGAACCACCGTTTCTGTCGAACCCGTATCCTCAGGTTGGGTCGTTGTAGTAGCAATTTCCATCAAGTGCGGCGCTGCCATTTCCACCATTCCTGAGCCACAACCTGCTGCATCCGCTGCGCACAAGTTGAGGCTACTGTATCGGTATATATCCGCCATCAGGGCCGACTGTTCCACCCAGTCATTTTCGTCATCCTGAATGATGCAGAGGGCATCAATCCAGATAAACTTGAAGCCTAGATTGCGCGATATGCGCACTGCATCCTGTAGAGTCTCAGGCAGCTTCGAGATGGGGTGTCCCTTGATGAAGTCGCCCATCGTGTCCCGGGTCAGTCTCAAGGGAAGATCGTTCCCCCATCGGTAACTCAGAGCGACGTAGCGTTGATCTTCAGTTTGCACGTCTTTCTTCTTAGAGATGTAGAGAGAAACGTTGTTGTTTTCAATCTTGAGGACCCGCTTAGGGAGGGCGGTAGAGTGTCGTTGGGGACAGTAATCATGTTCCGTTTCACATGCATCTATCCAGGCCTTGACTCTGTCGATCGCCTTTTCATGTCAAGGATAGTCCCGCGACACAAGATACGGCTGACAATCAACAGACATATCGTTCCACGTGGGTGTATAGACAACTCCACAATCTAACCAAGAGAACTCCTTTGACAGTTCGCTGCGGTAGAGGGCAAACTCGCCGTAGATGCTGTCCTCTGTGGTGTCAGCCACTTCTGAATCCTCTGTGAGCCTGATACAGAAACTATTCTTCTCGAGCGACAAATCAAGTTGATAATGACTGAATTCATGCTGAACGTCTGCGCGATCGCATAGAACCTGGTTGACAATAACGGCGCATACGCGGCAACTGGTCGAACTGTGAACTAACTTGGACAGAAGCCCTTTGCGGTGACTTTCAGAGTTGTCGTATCCACTTGGAGAGTTACCTGCTGGGTGTTGGAGGAGCTCCAAGATCAGTCTTTGACAGTCTTTGCAAGTATGTCGTTGGAACTCGGGGGTCAGGCTTAGAGCAGGATTAGGTTGGTACGGCTTGAACTCCGGTAGACCAATCGAGCTGCCTTGCAGGATCGAGACATGGGACAGGGGCTTCTTCTCGGCCATTTTCAATATTCGTGTTTAGATAAGCGATTGGAATGTCAAATTTAATCCGAAAACAAAAGAGACACAAATCCATTATGATATGATCGCGACGCATCCCCGCTTTAGTTTACCTGCAACTCGCCTCACTTTCGGGGACTGCATATACAGGCCACCCTCAAGATACACGCCGATAACAAGCTAGTCAACGATAGAGAGCTATGCAAATATCAGGTCAGAGCTTATGACAGATAAAGTGGTAGATAAGTACCTAGGCATGTGCACGATAACCCGCCTCCTTGCAAAACATCCAGTAATGCTTTCGTGGTGATGGGGCTGACAGGCTAAATCCCTCCCTCTAAGTTCTATTTGTCCACGTGTCAATCACATAATCGTTGAAACGTCAACATGCGCTTTTTATTCTTATACGGAGCACTTACCACAGTGGATAACTAATGCAAAGGGATAACCAAGACTAAGAGTAACCCTTTGTCCTGCATAACCCAATGATCCGTTCCCTGACAAGATGAGATAATCTCGGCATTGAATCATGTTTCCTGGTCGATGTGCGGACTAATCTCTTGTCAACCCCGCAGTGGCACGCTCCGGCTCAGGTGGCCAGGCTAGGGTCGAGAAATGGCACCTGACCCCACGGGGTCGAGTCCTTCTCCGCATCATGCTTCTCAAGCTACGCTCTTCTGGTTTAGTGGATTCAATTCTTGCTGTAGAAAGAAGAATGCGTGCTCTGAAAAGTGAACAAAGTCCAGTTCGTTCCTCAAGCGGGGACACCTACATACTCTTTTTCATTATCCCTTGACACTCTCAAATCTCCCACCATGGGCTCCATGATTACGACTAGTAAAGCCTCATTACACTACCAAGACTACGATAGTCTGCCTGACCCAAAAAGAGTCTGGACCGGCAAGCCAGGGTCTAGGGAAGAAGGCCTCGGCCGTCTCGTACTGCTCACACCAGAAGTGGTAGCCAACGCGGCATCAACATGCATCAAGACAGGTCGCCGTACCTCGTTAAACTGGGAGCTGACCAAGCTTGACATTGCCAACTTCAATCGAGCTCCAGCCCAACATCATATCGTCTCGCTTTTGAACGGCGCCGCATATGATGATGTGTATATCTTCAACCCTCAACAGTCGTCTCAATGGGATGGGCTCCGCCATTTTTCTGCCCCGGCTCCAACTCCCTCAGACCCAAATCGTCGCCTGTTCTATGGAGGGATGACGTCGGGTGAGATACAAGATAGAAACAACACTCGCATAGGCATTCAGCATTGGGCAAAAGAAGGCATTTGCGGTCGTGGTGTTCTGCTGGACTATGCTGAATACGCTCGACGTCATTCAATATCTTACACGACATTTTCGGACCATTCTATTCCGCTTCATGTGCTCCTTGACGTTGCAAAGGAACAAAACGTCAAGTTCCTCCGCGGAGATATCCTATTCGTCAGGATCGGAGTTGTTAGAGAGTGGGATCAGCAGATGACGGCAGCTGACAAGCTAGCTTATGCGCAAAGCTCAAACCCACAACATGCTGGAGTTGAAGGTACCGAAGAGATGTTGAAATGGATATGGAATGAAGGGTTTTCAGCTGTGGCGGGTGATGCCATTTCCTTTGAAGTATATCCTCCGCAGCCGTCTTATCGGCGAGGGAACAATGCTTCAGTCAAGGGTTTATTTATGCACGAATATCTGATTGCTGGTTGGGGTATGCCGGTTGGTGAACTGTTTGACCTTGAGGGTCTTAGCCGTATTTGTCAGGAAGAGCAGAGATGGGAATTCTTTATAACGTCAGCACCTCTGAACATGCCAGGAGGCGTCAGTACTCCTCCAAACTGTATAGCTATATTTTAACGCATTAACTTTGCATATACAGTGGTAGAACAACTCCACGATTTATACTACAGTCCTTTTGTTTCCAGTACCTGAAATAGCTTGGTGAACTTATGAGCCAATCCCCAGCATTGCAGCTTCTTCAATATCTCTTGTGCATCGGTGCTGATGGCAGGGACGCACCCATCAGTACCAATATCTGCAACTGATCCAGAGCTAGCTGGTCCTCCAACCTCGATCCATTTAACAATGACTCTTCTGTGAGAAAGATTCTGATCATGAAGATCCAGCCTGACACTTTGGGCGACCTCCATTGCCGATGATCTAGTATGACTATGATCGCCATAAGCAGAGTAGGCGATGATGAAGATGTAACCCATAAAGACCCGCATAATCTCGCAAGGAGCAGATACCAAGTACTCGTTAGCGATTGCGACAATTTGAGCTGCGTGCCAGCATAGTCTTCTTGCTGTTTTCGGATCTCTGGCAAAGGTCAACTTGAGCCGGTTGCGGGCTACCTTGATTCCATCATGTACTCGTGGTTCCGTTGAGATAAGGCCCCGTACGATGGACAGGATGAGATCGAGGACGCCATTCGCGGCGCACAAGTGCGAATAGTGGCAAAGAAGACTTGCTATACTGTATTTATGTCAGTATATAGTGCCGAAAGAGGACCCACTACTTACTTGTAGCTGGTAAGATCGCTTGTCGATGATGGCGAAGATAGAGATTCAACCAAGTTATTCAAGCCCTTGAGCAGCGACCTCTTCGTGTCTTGATGCGCAGCCACAATTGATCCAAGACCGAGGTACTCTGGCATTGCGACAACCTCGATTTGCCAGAGATCCCAGAGCAACCGCCCGATTACCTGCGCACAGAGTCTCTTGGCCCAGGATCCCAAGGACGATGGTAATTCTCTCCCAGCTAGTGCTTGCTTTAGCACTTTGGATAGGTTTGGTCTTGAGTCATCCTGGCCAAGTCGAGACATGAGAGCAAACCAAGCTCGTGCCGAGGTGGCATTCCACATGGACTCCGGACATGGCAACTCTGATGGTAGCTCGCTCAAGTCAACGATACCTCGACGACTAGTGAGAGTGCAAAGACTGCAGTCATACTCGAATGCTGCCCAGGCTGCCCTCCGCCCTGACTCCATTTTGATCCAGGTCTTCCAATCATTTGCGAGAACACGGTCGTCCTCGGAACCACGAGATGTCTCATGTTCCTGACTCAGAGTGATAGAAGAGCGAGGATTTAATAGACCGATTCCCCGTAAGCCACCGATCAACAGCCCACGAGACCTGTCAGCATTCTGATATAGCTGTCGTTTACCTGAGCCAAGGGAGTAGATTTGGTAAAGGCAGAGCGCATTAAGATATGAGACATCACTGTAGTTAGTAGCATCCGAGGCACCCTTGGACAATCAGTATTGCGTTTGTAGGGAGGAGTGAAAACTAACCATCCAGTTAATCATTGTAGAGCATATCTCACTCAGTGCTACTGAGAGCTCGTAATCTGACTGACTGTCAGAGAGCAATGCACCAACAGAAGCCATAGCCGTGAGAAGAATAGGCGGGCAAGCCGACATGGTCCAAGTAGGTTTGTGAATAATCGCCTGAATATCGTGAAAGCGAGAAAAGTAAGAGTCAACGAGACGCTGTAGGCTGCAAAATGCTTGGATCGAATGAGGGTCTCGTAACGTTTCAAGCTGAGGAAGGGGATTCTCTGAGAGAATTTGGATGAAGCCTTTCACAAGTGTCGTCTGAACAGGCCGCGGCCTGTCTGTCGGACAATAACCGCTGAGGATATCGCGAAGAGGGGGGAGCTGATAACGATGGGGAGATTGCTTATGCGCCTGATCAAAAGGCCACGCAAGCGTGTTTTGTTCCATGTCTGGTTGTCCTTCGTCTTGTGAATCCCGGCTCGAGTCCCCATTGCCCATCTTGTGCTGCACTCCATTGCCAACATCACCGCTACCAGGCGCTCCTGGCTCGGGGGCTGTACTAGACGACCAGAACTCTGGTATGTAGCTGTTATAAAAGGTCTCGAGTTGAAAACCTTGGGGACTGTTGCCGATGTCAAAGTTCAACCAGTCAAATCCACCAGTTCGAAAGTTGGTCTGTCCTGGAAGCATGGAGGATGGAGAAAGAGCAAAGGTGTCTTCAAAGACTGTATGGGCTGGATCTACTGGTAGGACGTTGAAGGGTTGTGGAATTTCTATAGTTGGAGAGACGGTTGACTCATCATCCAGAATGTAAAAAGAGCCAACTTGGCAAGCTTCATCGGTGATTTGAGCACCATGTGTTTGATGAACTGTAGATGTCGTTGGTAAGGGGACGGTCCCTGTTGAGTCACCCAGCGAGAGACTTTCAGATCTCATCTCGTGTTGAAGGGGCGAAGTCTCTTCATCCGCTTGAGACGTCATCGATTCATCCTGCTGTTCTTGCGCGTTGGAGTTAAGAAACGACTGCCCCGTAGGGGTTCCGCCCTCATGAGGCCCCCAATCATCCAAGTCGTTTGTCGCAGGATACTCGCAATCATGACCCGATCGAACGCAGCCATTGCAGGGCCTTTCGCGATTACATTTCACCTTCCGTTCCACGCATCGAAAACACGACTTTTGACTTGATCGTCTGGTTTGTTCTTGTGCCTGATGCCCATGGCGCAGGTGACGCAGGAGAACGTCGCGTCTACTGAATGTCTTTGAGCAATATGGACAAGGTATGTGCTGTCTGTGATTGGATGCAGAATGGGTGAGCTGATGCCGATGGAGATGGCTTGGACGCGAAAACTTCAAGGTGCATTCCGGACATTGAAGGACGCGCTTTAGAATGGCATTAGCAGAGAGATACGACAAACGGATATTTAATTAGGGACTTACAGCAGAGTTTGGCTCTGCCATCATAATCAAAGCAATGATTAACTGGAAAATTAGATATATACAAGGTAAAAAGGATGACTGAACTGTTGAAGTTTAGGTCCCCCTGCCTAGCAAATATCTGGGGTAACGAGGCTCGCGGGGTATCATCACGTGGTGATTGCTTAGCAGCGATTCTAACTAGCCCGGATACACCAATCCAGTTAGACTAGTTAATTTATTTTATTGAATCTCTTGAGTCGTCGCGGCCTGAGAGACCTCAAGAATATCGAGAAGGGTGACACAAAGATGGACGACGAGGGGAATCTTATGGATCGTTCTGCGCCTCAGCGAACTGGTGGTGGCAAGAAGCCTCCAGTAGCCACCGATATCCCAGTCCCAAGCCGACACCAAAGCTAAAGCCACGATGTAGTATTCCCGAGGCTTAGAAGACACGGCAACTTGACGTATTACACAATACTCTCTAGCATATAGTTAATTACTTTAACTAGCTCTACCTGTGTAAATAAATATATAGGCTAACACCTAACGGTACTAATCAATCACAAAAACAAAACATTATTAACTCATCAGAGCTGTTGCAAATTGCAATTACCGAATCCATGACAAGGGCTTTCGAGCTCGGCCTATGCTCAGGTGGCAACCAAACAATTCTCTCACCATCCTTTGTCAGCCAAGCTCCATCGAAGCCGATTCCATAGCCTTGAATGGCAAACGGTATATTCGGCGGTTCATTTTGATCAGCATTGTTCTGGATGCCTTCGTTCTTATCAGAAGGCCAGTAGTCTGGTATCAAACGGCCATGATCAGTCATGAGCGATCTATTGTCAGGACTGAACGATAATTGCTCAATCTGCCACTCGGTCTTGAGTTTCAGGAGGCAGCTTTCCGTTGCAATTTGCCAGATGGAAATGTCCCCTGTCGAGGTTGCCTGTGCAAGTAATTTCCCATCAGATAAGTAGGCAATGGCAAGTGACGAGCCAGCAGATTCGAATGTCTTCTTCGGGGCGTCTTTGGTTCGCAAGTCCCAGACTTTAACATTACCGAGCTCATCTCCAGCTGCCAGAGAGAGACCGGCGGGCGAGAATACTAGACACGAAACATATTCCGATTCAAGTTCATATACGCTCTGATCTGCCAGGTCATGAACTTGAATGATCTTCTCTCCTTGACTAAACGCGAATTGTGAGTCGTCTGTTGAAAATGCCATGGCCCAATGACATGTCGTAGCGAGTCGAAGGTCTACTTGACCTGCCTCAAACGTGTGTACGCACTCCCCTGGCGCTTCGATGCTCCAAATTTTGACCAAGAACGCGCACTGGGTTGCAAGCATCTTTCCTGATGGGGAAAATACTATCGCATAAACAGCAGAATCGTGGCCCTCCAGCGTGAGCAAACTGTTGCCAGGACGTGGCATATCCATGATCTCGATAATGCCGTCTTCAGAGGCCGAGGCAAACATCTGACCATCTGTAGAGAATGCCATCGCCTTTATGCGTTTGTGATTTTCATTCGTCCCGCTGCCATCTTTGATCGCCTTGGGATCCCATATTCCAATCTGGCCATTATCTCCGATTCCCCCTACAGCGAGCCACTGGCTGTCAGTTGACCAGGCCATTGCCGTGGGAAGACCACTTCCAGCCCCAATTACAGTTCGGGGGCTTGCAAATGCAACGGCTCCGGTAGTGGTATCCGCGATGGCGAGTCGGAAGGGGTATTCAGTGCACGTTGCAACTTGTTGACCGTCGATTGAAATGGCTGAGGGCCTCTGCGATGTCGGCAATGGTCTCCCAGCTGGATATTGGCCTGAGGGCGGTAGCGCGTACCCGTCATCTCTGAGTAAATCCACCACTCGATGAGAGCATCCCTCGGAAAATCTCCAAATCGAATGGCCGTGCTCGCCGAAGGCGTGCCCAACCCATTTTCCGTCCGAATGGAAAGCTGATGTCAAAAGCCGTTCTGGTTGAATATCAGGGTACTCGGTCCATTTGCAGCCAACTATATCCCGAATTCCAGGCTGCTCTGAGCCAAGCAAGATGCGCTGGCTGTCAGATGAAAAGGAAAACCGAATTTCCGGCCCAATCGGAAGCCTTTGCTCAACTGTAATACTGTGAATGCAATCACCGGTTTTCGCATTCCGAATCTGAACCTTGGGCTCGCTCGACCAAGAGGCGAGCCATTCGCCATCCGGGGAGAAAGCAAGACCAATGATAATAGTTCCTCGAGTATCGACTGTTTGGGTTTTGATGAATTCCTCTGACTTGGTATCCCAAAGTTCGATCGTGCAGTCTTCAGATGCCGACGCAAGGCAAGAACTGTCACTAGAAAACGCAACTGCATGCACTTCTACATAAGGGCTGTTTATAGTCTGTAGACAAACACCCGTTGCCACATCCCAGATCCTGATTGTGTAATCTTGAGAGGTCGATGCTAACCATTGGCCGTTACCAGAGAAGGCCATATTAGATACTGTAGATGTATGGCCTTCAAGCGTCTGAACACGGGCACTCCAGTCTTCTGAAATGGGTATTTTAACCCATGACGTCCAGAGGGTATGTTGTTTGAATGCCTGTCTTGCCAAGGAAGTTCTGGGGCTGAAGAAAAGCCCGGATACATAGGCTTGTAAAGGGAACTGTTCGATTGCACCTTTGAAGTACAGGGCGAACCGATTGACGTCTTGCAGGACACTAATCAATTCGTGGTATTTTGTACCACGCTGGGACTCCATTAGAACAGGCACGCAGGACATACACAACGGGGACATACCGCTAGGTCTTTCAGCCTTTGAATCGCTAGTAGTGCGATAGGCACCTTTCCGAGTAGCGAACAGGCCTCGAGCCAGTAGAGTACTGATGTTTTAAGGAATTCGAGGGTAGCAAACGCAGCTTTGTCGTTGAATATCGAGATATGATCGGCCCAGTAGCAACAGGCATACTTCACCGGGGAAAGGGGGTCTAAGGCAGCATCCTTCGGGTCAAGATATAGTACATCTGCACCTGGCTTCTTAAGATCATAAATGTCGTACTTGAGCGTCTTTTTCATCGTCTCCAACAAAGCGATGAGAATAGTTTGATGTCCACGCAAAATGCTCTCTGATAACTGTTCCTCCTCGGCTTCCCAGATGAACTCCTTTGCAAGTTGGTCTTCCAACAAGAAGTCCTTGGCGGATTGATGCATAAACGAGACCACGTCTCCCGTGACAACGAGAAATCCTTTGCAACGCAAGACTTGTTTCTTCAGGGCATCAAGTCTGTTCGAATGCTGGGAGAGGGACTGGGCGCTGGACGACAGTTCTGCCAGTGATAGAGGTCGTTGCACAAGAGCGGCAACTGCTAAGATGTCCCTGCATTGCGATGCATGGCTGGAATCCCTAACCTCCTGCATTATGCGCCTATAAAGGTCTTTCAGGCCAGATGGAAATCCCTTGAGTGTATCGAGGATTTGCCAATCATCAATATCGCTACTTAGCAATTTCTGACAGGCCAAAGCCACCCAGAGAAAGGTATCACTAGACTTTTCGGCCAAGATGTTATGAACCTCGGCGTCGAGTTTAGTCTCCTTGATTCTCTCGAGTTCTTCCACCTTGTACTCAATAAAGGCATTAACAGCTTTGCCGATCGATTCTTTGACCTGCTCATTATCTTCGAGAGACACAATGACTCGCTGTGAGGCAACTGTTTTCTTCATAAAGGCGTCTTGGAATTCCACCCAGTTACGACTCGAAACAATCCACCTCACCTGAGATTTCTTATCAGCACAAAAGTCCACAATCAGATCAAGGAGCTTTTTGTTGTCTTTGGTGCATTCGTCAAGGGCGTCGACTACCATAGTGGTACCCTCGGGGACCCGATTGTTGCTGTCTGATATCATTCTCCTCAAGATGGAGGACAGAATCTCCCAGTTGTTTGGCCCGTTGAACGCCTGTTCCCCCGCGCTGTCAAACTCACTGCGCACATAGGAGACCAAAGCAGGATGCTGATGGGCAAGATTCCAGATTATACCCCGAAGAACAGCTGTGGCGCTATTCTGATGATTCCTCGTGGCTTAGCAGAAGAAGCATGAAATCAAGCCTGGTGTCGTCTCATCAAGGCGGTCTATTATGCCACAAAGGAGCATTGTTTTGCCTTTCCCAGGGTCCCCTTTGATCCAGAGCAGTCTGCAATCAGGATCTTGTTGCCAAGTCTGGAAACCTTCAGTGAGGAAAATCCAGGAATAGCAATGAGACAAAAGCCCGCCCTTCTCTTCTTCAATCCGCTCCTTATCATAAAGTGGATTAGTTGTATAGAGAGCCCGAAGACATAGTCTATTGCTTTCGTCCTCATTCAGCTTCTTTTGCTGCGCTGTCTGACGATCGATAGCCTTCTCAATGCTTTTGACGCCAATAATCAGAGTCTGGAGCCTCTCGCGGGATTCTGTCGTATTATACTGCTGAGAGTGCTTCTCAAATTTGTTTTCCGCAGCTTCAATGTCCTTAAGTTTGCCATTCCAGTAGTCTATATTGACTACACTCTTCAGGAACGCAGCGGCCCGGTTCTTCTGAAAGTAGCACACACTCTCTATCAGGTACGAGAGAAACCTCTGGTACAGGTCAAGCACAAGTGGCTGGAGCTCAAGTCGTAACTTTGTCAACGCGCTCCCTCCAGCGTCTTCCTTGGACTCCAAATTGTCTTCAAGAAGAAGCTCTGCTAGGTTCCAGTACCAATTGACCCGCGAGAGAACATGCTGGAGTCCATCGCGATGGAC
>JAAOAU010001269.1:0-10892 GCA_013186845.1 Fusarium sterilihyphosum
AGTAAAAGGATATTATATTTATTTTTCTTCTGAACTATTACTTAATTCATCTTCTGATTCAGACTCAATAAACTCAATACCCTCCTCATAAAAACTAACATCTTCTGGATGGAGTATACTCCGCGAGCGAAAGCATTTAAAGCATAGACAATAGCCATCAACGTCGCCAGATAAATAATAAAAACCAATGAGTGTCTTTATCAACTCAAGTTAGCGCAGGCCAGGAGTTAAACTCACCAAGTTGCAACTTACCGTAAGACACATATCACAAAACCATCTTTCATTATAGCTCTTTCCTGCGCGATAGTGGCGAGTGAGTCGCGATAGCCGATTCCTCTTTTTGTCATCGATGGGATCATCTTCTTTGGCGTCTGGATCTAGCGCATTTATGACTTCCTCTGACATTCCGTAGTATACGGCAAGAGCAAGTGGGTTCCGACTTGCTGAAACACCCTTCCCCATAACCATCAGGTCTGCCCCGTGCCGTCGTAGTTCCCAGATGATCTCTGAAGTCTGCGATCTGTGATTCTCTGATCGCCACTGATGGAGACAGCAAACTCGAACTGCCCATAGTAAGGGTGTCCACCCATCAATATCTACCGCGTTGACAATAGATTCATTTTGTCTTTCGGCTTCACTCAAAATGTATTGCACAAGCTCCAGGCTTCCACTCAGAACAGCGAAATGTAGAGCACCTCTTTGCAACTTGTCGTTCACGAAAAGGCCAGCGCCTCTGTCGGTGAATAGGCGGACGTGCTCTGATGTCCGATAAAGGGCAAAATGGATTGGGAGTCTTCCGACGTGGTCCGGTTGCTCAAGCTTGGCACCACTTTGAAGGAGAAGCTCGATGGAATCAAGGCTGCCAAACAAGCAAGCCAGTCCAAGGGGCGGACCCCACCAAGGCGCGTGGGTATTGATGTCAATTCCCACGTCATGTACAAGATACTGAATAACTGCATCCTTATTCTCGTCGCGTTGACGATATAGGGCAGCATGAAGCGGAGAACCAAGAATCCCTGTAGTGACGACATTGAAGTCTGCTCCTTGCTCATATAGTATCTTGACTATCCTCGGTGAGGCATGATGACAAGCCAAAATAACAAGTGGAACACCTTGGCCGGTGTCAGCATCGACATTAGCCCCATTTTCTGTAAGGCATTTTACAACCTCGGGAAAGTCACTGAAGACAGCTTGAACAAGAGGTGTATTGTTTTGTTGATTCACATCGTCAACAATAGCTCCTCTCCTGATCAGTGCCTCAAGTATACACAAGCCGTCTTTTTCATATTCAGGATTGAATGAATATACAGCTGCATGTAAGATGGGGTATGCTTCATCAGTCTCTCGATCATTTAAATCGATAGCGAATTCCAGAAGGAGCTTCACTAGGTCCACTGATTGGTTGGTGATTGCCTGCCGTAACTGGGACAAGCCTCCCGTTGGTAGTCTGAGTGGGCTGGCTCCGGCTTCTACCAACAACTCTGAGGTTGACTTTACGCCCTTTTCTATGGCAAGGCCGAAGGCACATTGGATGTCGTTTCTGTCAGGACCGGGTTTGTGGCCAAGCAATATTGTCAAGGATTCGCTTTGTCCCCATTTCGCTGCTAGGTCAAGTGCAGTTAGTCCATCATCTGTCTTCGCAGAGACCTGAGCGCCGTTGTCCAGCAAAAGACGGGTAATGCCCGCGTTGTCGTAAGCTGCATGTAGAGGGAGCCATTTACTATCATCTGCAGCCTCAATATCTGCCTTAGCATCAAGGAGGATTCTCACCATCTCCAGATGTCCCCACCATGCTGCTCTGAAAAGAGGTGTTCGGTCCCTCCAATCTTTCTTCTCAAGAACAGACGGCTTATTTTCAACGGCGAGTAGTCGAAGTGCTATCTCGTTACGCCATTGTACTGCCAAGACAATTGCTTCTCGATGTGACGAATAGATTTCGTCCTTGCCACATTTCTCCTTCCCAGCTTGCAATAGCAAGCGAAGCTTGTGCTCTTCGAAGATTCTTGGCACTGCTGCCTCCAAACACTCACTGTAAGCTATATGGTTGAGTCCATTGGGAATTTCCAGTACCGCGGTACATAAATCTGGGATTTCGGATGTCAAGGTAGCTTTTAAGATCTGAGTATAGTCTCCTGTATGGTTTGAAAGATGATCTTTGGCATGCCCTAGAAGAGCCAAACAGCATCTTCTATGGTTCGAAGTCCCAAAGAAACTAGCCGTGAAGCTGAAGAAATGACCTCGAAACACTGTGCTAGGAAGGATCTCTAGTAGCTTTTCCAGAACGTGATGTTTTCCAAATGAACAGGCAATGTGTAGCAGGTCATCCTTAGCTCTCTGAGCAACCTCGAAAATCTTGGAGAAAGTTAAAAGCGTGGAAAAAGCTTCTCCATTAGCGTTCTTTGTTGCGAGACGTAAAACCCTCAAGATATACTTTTCGTCCATGACTAGCGACTTGTGGTCTACGAGCGTTTGAATAACTGCTCCATTCGCTTGATCTCTGCCGCACGCAAGCTCGAGCGCTGACATACCGTGCAGAGTTGTTGCATCGCTCTGCAGTGTCCCAATCATTGAAATAAGCGATTCCACAGCGGCATTTTGTCCAAGCGCAGAAGCGCGGCAGAGAAGAAGGTCATGATCCATGGCTCGACCATGAGCGTGAGCTATGACTTGAACGGCAGTTTGATCCTCTCCAGAGAGCATGGCAGCAAGAACCACTGTGTTCCAACTCTCAGTTTCAGATTGTGCAAAAGGGAGCAATCGTTCGAAAATGCTCAGTTCGGAATAGTACGCCGATGTAGCAAGGACCGGAATGATAGGATATGCTAGTTGACCAGAGTTGCTGTTCAGTCGTGTTATTGCATGCTCTAAAAGCGCTTCTAGTCCATGCATTGCAAATATTGACAGAGGTCCGCCTCGCGTCATCAGGCCCGATACGAAAGGGTTTGAGTAGCGCCAATACTCTTGAGCCCACTGATCCATAACCATAGTATCATTGAGAAGTTCCTCACTTATGTGGCTGAGAAACCCCCTCCCGTTAACTGATGAAACCGCGTGTCGGGGCCATTCTTGGATAGAATAAGCCAGGAATTTGTGAGCGTTGTGACGTCTATGGCTATTTGTGTCAATGTCCATGGCATTTTTCGTTGTATTTCCATTTGCTAAGATATACTTCAAGCACAAATCAGCAATCTCGCCATGGGCTATGGCGGGAGTTGCAATCCAAGGTAGCGGGTGGGCTAAGAGGTATTCAGGAAGATTTGGGTGTTGGAAGCGTATGACGCCGTCCGAAATGTCAAGCAAACCGCTTATGGACGACCGTAACATTGGAATTAATGCTCGAGGTTGACCCTGACACTGAGGAGGGAGCGCGCCATCAACACACAGAGCTTCTTCTAACTCATCCCGAGTCAAAGGACGGAGTGGGTGCAAAGTAAGAAGGATAGTTCTCTTTACCAATTCTTCTGGAGCAGCAGGCAATTTTGATACTGCTAATCCGAATATCTGGTTCTGCACTCCGGATTGAGTTTCAGAAGAGAGATCGGTTGTGATACAATCAAGAAGATCATTCAGATCATGATAGCGACAGCATTCCAACAATATGGTCCGCAAATTGTTATCATCTCCGCAGTATGCCAAAACTTCCTGGAGACGAGTGATACCATTATAGACTTGAGGTTGGCTTTGGACTAGCTCCCAGAAGTCAAGATTGAATTCCGAAGTTTTGGACCTAATCTGAGGGTCTTCTTGTGTGAAGTCTGAGTTTTCTATGGCGTCGTCTGTCTCTGTGATGTAGTCACCAATTTCGGTAATGTCGGCCAAAGTCCAGGTCTCCAGGCCATTGAATAGACTGAGGGTAGTTATCAGGACTTTGAACTTGATCTCGCATTCTTCAGCAAGCCTATTCAGCCTGTCCAAAAGCCAACTAATGGAAATAATATTCGGGTTGACGTTTCCCAGAATCCAGTAGACACAGACTCCATTGGAGCCAAGGTGTAAAAGTATCTCGGTGTAAATAGAGAAGAGGTCATCGAGATTCCAACCGACGAAAACTCCGTCTGTTTCGAACGTTTGCAAGAGTTCCATAAAACCTTCAGGAATATCGTCATCCCTGTAAAGCTTGGCTGATAGTTGCGCCACGAATGTATATAGCATAGATTCGATGGTGTAGAGGCGAGAGTCCTGAGCTTTGAACGCGAAGTAAAGCCAGATAGACTTGACTTGGTTACTAGGGGCTTTCAACCGCAGATCCAGAACCGCTTCAGCCCATTGAAGAGCTTCCATGGCAGACCTTGTGCGCAGTATGGCCCGCTGATTTTTCAGCAGCCCTAATACCGGCTCTGGCTTGTCAAGTAGGTGCATCGGCTTTGCTAGCGGGGATTGAGGTGAGGCCCTGGAAGCCATGTCTGTTAGAATCTTCGCGATTGCACTGTCTTCAAGTGGAGAAAGCTTGTTAGTTATATGTGCGTTAGGAGGAGATAGAGACATACTTTCAGTCCATGCCTTTTTCGATGAATGAAGGCTACGAGTTCCGATATCCAACATCCTTTGCTGAAGATTTGCGTGGCTTCCTTCGTCTTCTGATTGCGCCTGGAATGGCAATGATGTTGACACCATAAAATGATCGAAAATCTGTTTCGATTGGCTTTAGCTCAGAGAACTCTGTTCGGGTAAGGCAACACGGCTCAATACTAACTCACCCTCTCTGCTTCTTCAACATGAGTCAAATAAACGTTCTCTATCTCGTATAAAACCATTGCTCTCGATTGCTCAAAAGCGTAGTTGACTTGAGTCACCCATGCAGCCATCCCTTGAGCCACTTCCCAAGTGGACTTGCCACCTCTGGCACGGGCGACTGGCGGGAAAAGTCTAATTAGGCTCATAGATAATTCATGAGTATTTGGCGATCGATGAGGGCAGCCTATAAACACCTAAAGCATCCCGTTAGTCTGAACACGAGCATTGCGGAATAATGAGACTGTACTAGTTTACTAATGTGTAAACAGACTCTTTCGTAAATATCTGGCTGTTTCTCTGCCAAAACAATTGCCTGTCAATGCATTGTTAGCCGCTTAACTGAAAAGGTATTACAATAGCCTTCTACCTGTTTAACAAGAGTACCACCCAGATCAGAACAGATTATGACAAAGTTAGACGCCTAAAAAAGAGAAAATCAACTTTTTACACTAAACATTTTACGAACAATTTACTTACTAGAGGCCTCTCCTCACAATGTGAGAGCAACTCGGCTAAAAGACGGATCGCCTCATGCGCGGCGCCTTCAGCAGAAATAACGTTTTCACTGATAGTGAATTGTGTTTGCCTAACGTCGGGAAGTTGATCCGTGGCAAATGAGTCAAGGGTATCTATAGCGGTATCATGAGAACCACGACCAATACAATCTGCTAAGCCATGAACAAACACGGCACTAGAGTCCTTAGTATGGAGAAAACCGGATGATTGATTTCCATGCATTTGACAATGTATAGAGGGACTTACTGTACAGTTGGAGCTCGCTCAGCCTCAGAACAAAGCTCCATTACTGAATCACTGGTGTTAGAAGACATACTTCTTGCTGCCGTAAAAATCTTTATTTAAAATATCAAGTAACCAGTTACTGTATCAAATTTAAAGAAGTATAGAGCATTTATTTACCCTATAAACCTGGTCACAGCGGGATAAGATTTATTCTGGCAACGAGGGACAATTACTCCATGGAAGTCCTTTCACCCCAACAACAGACCGATATAACGATGACTGACGATAGCAGCTGAAAAGAATGCATGGTCCAATCACATAGATACACATAATTCTGAGGCCTCCCAGGAAGCATGCGCGCTTTGCGAATTCCATTCCATTTTGAGAACGCCACATGTAGTTGGGTGATACAAGGTGGATCAATATTGCTGATTCTCCACTTGGTTGGTGTCATTGAGTACTGTCGCAACAGTAACTTTGGATAAGGCTGCCAAGTTTTCACCTCCCAGGTTATCGGTATTATAAACCTTCAGCTTGCTTGTCGCTTTACAGTCCGGATGGAAGAAAACGGGATCGTCTTTTGGGTCCGATTTGAATGCAGAAAAAGCCGAAGCAAGCCAGTCCGTTGTGACAGTCATAGCACAGTGGGCCTGAAATTCCGACATGTCACTTCGCTCGAGCAATATGGCTGCCTGCATGCTCGTTGGTACCCCAGTCTCGGCCGTTCCATTTTCCCGCAGTATCCACTGAGCCGTGTTGGGTCTGCCATGGTTTCGGCCCGTGGTGTGAATGATCCCTTGCACTTTCGTCATATCGATGATCTCTCGCTGTGCTGTCCTTTCCTGTTGGAGATTTGCAGACACCTCAACGCCAAATGCACCGGCACCTGCAGTCCCCCCAACGGTTGTGTTGACTGTTTCCGGCTGAGACGTGCGCTGGACGCTGAAGAACCCATCAGGGGCTATGACCAGTACAACGGGATCTGAACCGCCCGATTCCTTTGCCGAGAACGTTAGGCTTATCTCCACGCGCTTAATTCTATGGCGGTTATGGAGAGATTCAAACCGACAATAGAGTACAATGATTGTAGCAAGCTTGTCGTCGTTGGTGTCAGAGTAATATCCATGGGCGACATCTTTGAGAATGCAGGACACATTCACTAAGCCTTGGCGCCGAATTATATCCTCTCTTTGGAGCTGACCCACGGGGTTGTTCTCTGTACGCAAATTTCCTTCGTGTTCGCTGTAAGGAAGCAGATGTATGTCAAACCCGGACAAGGTTCCATCCGCATCAACGGCCAATCTTTCCGTTGCGGTAGACATTTAATGCAAATTCTTTGAATGAGGGCAATAAGACTTTTGAGTAAGCTGAGAGCTGGCGTTGCTTTACTACTATGAAAGCTTTCTAGGCTCTCTCGTTTTTATAGATATCGGCAGCGAAACTACGGATAATTACATAAAATGGTTTGATTAGCTTCTAGCCTTAATTGAGATTGCAAAATTAAACAAGGAATTCGACAGAATCAGATCATGGGGAGTAATCGGCAGCGTGACAAGGAGTGCATCAGTAACCCTGTAAAGCTGAAAAGCTGCATGTTGGGTGTGCAGAATGGCGGTAGACCGGGCCGTGTTTGAGGCCACCTACTCGCTTACGTACGTTCGATTCATAAATAGGCCGATACGGATAAGTGTGACATCCTTGAGAGGAGAGATTGCAGCCCATACATGACCCCCGTACGGCATATCGCCCCAGTTCTTTCCGGAGTTTATCTACAGCGGAGAGAGTTCAAGGAACGATAACCTTTTCAGCACGTAAAACTTGCGAAGCACAGCGAGAAGTGCAATCATGTCTGCATTGACGAGGGCAGCAACGTGGCAAACAGCAGGCATGTCACATCGATCAGCTGACATTGCCGAAGAATACGATCTTATCAAGAATGAAACAGAGTGTCAACGAGAACCTGACAACGTTGAGACTACAGGGGAGTCATGGTTCGAGCCATCCGAAGCCCATGTGGTCACCAAGGACTTCGACGATGAGGATGGAGATGTTCAGGACAAGATCGATCGAGTAATCCGAGACTCAAGGAAAGATGGAATTGACAACAGAAAGACCCTAGGCGAATTTTTAATGAAGAATGACAATGGATATATCTTGTCATTTAACCCAGGCGGAGGAAGGCCTAACGTCCTAAATCTGATTGCAGACCGGAGAAGATACAAGGAAGGCTCCAAGGCTCAGAAGCTCTTGGTGAAGGCCATCTTGGCGAAGTTTCCGACGTTCATGAGCAATACCCACCCCGCAGGATACTCCAGACCGCTTCTAACGGCATCTATACGAAACCTTTCTTTTGTTGAAGATGTTTTGGATAGTGCGTTTTCCAACTCAGAAGCAATGAGTAGCGCGATCAGTGAGGTAGACGATAAAAACTCGAATTGTTTACACTACTCGATCCAGAAAGAACTGAGCCCGGATCTTCTCGTGAGACTTATCGAAAAGTCACCAGCCGAAGCTTTATCGACTCAAGATTCCCAGGGTTACACGCCACTGGACCTCGCTGTACACTACAAAAGATGCATTCCTGGTCAATTAGCCGTTGTTCGCCACCTTCTCATGAAGGGAGACGGAGCCCTCGATAAGGAATCCGGGAGGTCTCCCTACTTGTATCACCAGAAGACCCGGAACGATTACGAAAACGAAAACAAACAACCTTTGGCGATAACAGAGCAGCAACCGGCAAAAGGACGTACTCAAAGGCAAGCATCAAAGGGCCAAGATCCTAGCCGAAAAGAAAAGTCACCTAAAGATATAGAAAAAGAGGGTTTAAACGAACAGCCTAAGCTTACTGAAGGGGGGCCTGCTGCATCTCAACTGGAATCACCCATGAAAAAAGCAATTGGAAGGCCGGGGCCTGACGCAGAGACGGCCAATCTTATTGCTAAGGAACTGAAATTGCATTATATGCGTTCGATCTTCCGCGACTCGAGACAGAAGGGCGAATCTGCCCACAGCTCTCTGAGCCAGCAGCAATACACGAGAACTCAAGCCAAAGCTATAGAGTTTCTATATGGTAAAGACACGGAGAGTTAGTATAAACAGCCGCCTATCGGGCATACTGCAAAACGTGATAGCACTACTAACCGAGATATTTACAGGCCACCAAATATGTTTTGACTTATATGGGGAGCAATTAGAACTAACTAGAGAGAGATTCATGACTATTTACGGAAATTTTGTGTTTGATTCTGTTCTGTTGTATGTTGCCCTGCCCCAGATGAGAATCTCCATTCCTGCCCGACCGCCGAGGAACGGACACCCGGCCGCTGTGCTCTCCCTCGCTAGGGGTCGACAGGATATGACGACAGTATTTGAATGGCTACAAAGCAAGGGCGTCACGAACATTGTCAAGCTTCTTGTTGATGATTTGCAAGATCCTCCCCATTCGGACGTTGCTATAGAGAGCGCTCTCTCCAAGTTTGAAGTCGAGATATTAGATTGGCGTAAAGTCGATCTTTGCCCCGACACCATTCTGCGGTCGGTTCCAAATGTTCGAGAGTTGAATCTATTTTGGAGTGGCAGCAACACCACCTTGAGGGCTTGGAGCGAACCCCAAGGATTAGTGAGGCTAGAGTTGCTGGAAAGAGTCCAGCTTCACGAAGTTATGGTAGAGTTCTGACTCATCTATACCTTCCCACTCTGGTAGCTAACTGAAATTAGAGCCTGGAGACACCGGAAAGAAGACAATGCAACCTAGAACGCTTCCGACAGAGGCTGGCCGAACAGCGACAATTGCAGCAACAAGAATTCAAGGATAAAAAGCAACTACCCATGATCGACGTCCCTGATCCCATCGAACGGACCCCCCAGGAGGGAGCCAAGGGCTCAATGAAAGTCGATACACCAGCCGAACAACAGTTCCGCAAAAAGACTCACAAGTGGCTCACCGTCATGGATAAGCTTGCCGTTGGAATCTGGAGTCTGTCGCCCCCGAAGGGGAACAAAGACATTGAACTACCAGACAGTTTGAAGAAGCATATTACTGTCGCACTCATCGATGATGGTGTAGGAATAAGGAGTGCTGGCTTAGCAGAAAGGGTTTCTGACGGCTATAGTTTCGACGATGGGTATGACCGCCTAGACCTTCCAGGGTCCAAGAGGCCTTATTACGATTCAGCAACCGGACATGGCACGCTAATGGCAGAGATGATTACACGCGTGTGTCCGAGTGCAAAGATCTTTGCCTGCCGTTTACATGTCTTCCCTGGACAGGACAGGCCACATTTCACAGCAAAAAGCGCAGCAGAAGTAAGTTATGAGTTACCTAGGAAGTCACTACTAATACTCAATTCTCACAGGCTATCGATTACTGCGTTAAAAGAGGCTTTGACATAATTTGCATGTCTTGGACCATTAAGAAAGGTCTTGAAAGGGACGGGGACGAAAACAATGCCAGCTTCAAAGCACTTGAAGTAGCGCTCAGAAAAGCCGCCGAAACGTCGCTTCTTTTTTGTGCCGCGCCGGACGAAGGCTCGCTTCCTCCCAGCGTTTTTGGCTTGTACTACCCTGTTGGTTACGTTGCAATTTCTCACAGCATCTTCAAAATTGCTGCTGCTACTACCGATAACCAAATCTACGTTAAGTCTGGGGAAGAAAAATTAATTGACTTCCTCCTCCCTGGCCATGACGTAGGTCGTCAACAAACGAACCCTATCCATACCGCAAATCAGGAATACCAGACTGGATCTTCAGTGGCCAATGCCCTTGCTGCAGGCTTAGCTGCGCTAATTATGCATTGCGTGCGTTTGGCAGCTATCCAAACAGTCCTTGAGACCGAGCCAGACGATGCCGATGGGGTGTCTACACCGAAGGATATTGTCAAAGACAAGATCAAATCGAATAATGTGGTCAAGTTGAAGCATTTAACAGCAATCAAATCGCCAGAGAATATGCGTCGGATCTTTCACGGTATCATCAATGATAACTCGGGTCAGCAGGCCAACAGGAAGTACTTAGATGTTGAGCAATTCTTCTCTAGTGCGATAGAGAAACTCACGGCTGGAGCTGCAGATGACGGGCAGAAGATGGAGGTAATCAAGGGGCTTGCAGAGATATTTATACAGGAGGCTAAGATTTTACAAATTTAAGTTAACATACTTAATAAAGAAGCTAATTAGAAATCTCTCATGATATATAGTTACTATCAAATTAGATTTTTCCACGCCTCTAATTCCAGAACTCTTCTCTTCTATCTTATTAACTGGAACGTTGGGTATGGCTTGATGATCGTGGGCATTTTCTCCGTGGCCTTTCTTTACTATTCCGCATGCAAATCTGGTACGCACCGGGTTGAGGTGCGAGAACTGCCGGAGCGTGTAAAGATTAAGGTAATCAATCATATAAACTATAGTAAGCCGGAT
>JAAOAU010001271.1:0-10643 GCA_013186845.1 Fusarium sterilihyphosum
CGCTTACTCTTCAGTGGCATTGCTGATCTTGAATCGAGTGATTTGAACCTTTGCAAGGTCCAGAAGGTGCTGTACAACAATATCCGCGATGCCCAAGGGTGAAAAGGGTGCCCTTCTGTTACGGTTTCCAGAATCAAAGGTTGTCTGGGCATATCCTTTGAAGAGAGGAGAGCTGGAGATAATCATGTCGGGCGATTTGCTGCGGACGACGATTTTTAGGTTAACTGGTAAGCTTCAGAAGTAATGGAAAGTTGAGAAACTACAAACAAATATGAAAGACAAAGCAATAGAGAGCAAAGAACCAAGAGAACTGAACCGATGGGTTTGAACTTGGGAGTTCATTGTATGTCTATGCGTCAGCTATAAGCATATGGCAGATGTAAGCACTGCTCGATAAAAATTCGGACGTGTGCAAATCAAGGCCATCGTATGAACAATCAAGATAGAACGTCAAGATCATCTTGAATTCCGTTCAGTATATGATCACCTGCTGTCTGCATGCAGATATCTGACTGTATGCCCGTCCCCGTCCATAAACTCATGCTAAATGCTGAGGAGCAAGGCGCATAGATATAAACACCAGTTCATTGCTGACATAAGACCAATTAAACAGTATTATTTAGTTCTTGTTCTATTCTTTGCCCAATGGCAAGGCCGAGACCACGTTTCGTGTCAGCTTGGAGTTATGATTAGGCATGCTCCTGTTGTGTCTGTTGCTGGTCACGACACATCTAGGTTGGAATAGGCAGAATCCATCCTCTCTAGACAAGATACTGGATATATCTAGATTTCTTAAGAAGTCTTATCAAGAAAGAGTATTCAAAAGTTAGCAACATGTATGCATACGTAAGTTAAAGTATTTGAAAAGGACAAACATGGTAACATGATGTAGGCAGACTTGAGCTACCAGCCTCTAATACTAACTATGTAGGTATATATTTTGTTATTAAATCCTTTGGTCATCATTCTTACTCCAACAAATGTAAAATCACTTGGTTGTCCGGTATTCCATAACTCCTGGGATGCATGTTATGTCTGAGCAGGATCTGAATGACGAGCAATACGCTATTTGTTATGTTCAAGTGCTCAAGCAAATTGAAGCGTCACGCATATCTTCTCTCTTTCCACCGATGTGTCACATATCAGGGCTATAGCATTAGTCACTGACAACCAACGCTTTTGTGTAATGCAAAAGCATGTCTTTCAGCTATCAACTTGCCCCGGAGTGACTCTGGTTCATTATATTGAGTCGCTCACCCTCACCGTCTTGGCCCTGGACCAAATATACCAAATAAGTTGAGTGAGGACAGCGAGAACTGGTGGCACCAGGCAAGAAGAACGTATTCAGATACGCACAATTACCTCCTATTAGATACCTCGCTAATCAAAGGCTTGCGTTAATATGTAGACCTTCCAAGCGAGGTGGGTATAGTGACAAATCTGAGTGATCAGAGGCCAAGATCTCATCACCAAGTCTCATTAATGATCCTGTGACATATTGGTAGTGAATTAGTTGATTTAGGCTGCCCGATAAACAAATTAACATCACTGGTATCCATTGATTCATCTCTTATCTAAAGGATCTGTTCAGTCTGTCCTCCAAGAACAACCCCGGGGCCATTATGGTAAGCTATTGGTAGGTCAGACATGAGATCCCCAGTCAAGCATTGAGTACGGCACATCCGAGGGAACCCTTCCAAGCCATCAAGCCAGATCGAAGGTTCAAATAGCCACAAAATCACAATCATTACACGTCATAGCAGGAGTTCGGATCAGCGGCACGGATCGTTCATTCAGACGTGCCTCGGTGGGCGTTTGGCATAAACATAGAGGTCTCGTCTCACATCACTGAAAAGATTGACGTCTTCACGAATCTCCCGAGCAATTATCTCGTTTCGACGGCGGCAAACATTGACCCTGATGAAAATGATTCCGAGGTTCTAAAACCCTCAAACTCCCACGGTGTCCCCCACGCAACGCAACCCAGTCACACGAGCGAAACCCATGGTAGAAATTGCCCTCCATTTTGTATGAGTACATGCCGATACCCTTCGAAATGCATCTCATTCGTGACCACCTAAAGGAAATGGGTTCGTTTAAGAAGGAGGAGCAGCGCCACGTCCACGGCCAAAACCACCACGGCTGTATCGAGTGTTAGCAATTCGTCCCGTATCCATCAACTTCTCAAAGGCCAACTCACAACTGAGGAGCGAACTCGCCGGGAGCACCACCCTCCTTGCCCTCGCCAGCATCCCTTCGTCGGTATCCACCCTCACGGTCACCTCGGTCACCACCACGGCCACGGCCGAAAGGTCGTCGCTCGCGCTCACCCTCGCCGAGCATGCCACGGGGAGGAGCGTGCGATCGTTGTTGCTTAATGTGGGTAGCGGGAACGATCTCAGCGGGGAGGTGAAGCCATTCGCGGAGGTAGTCGAGACCCTCGGGGGTCAGGGTGTAGTAGTAGTATTGCCAAGAGAACTGGGTCTTGACATAGCCGCGAGAGTTAAGCGACTGCAGAGCCTTGATAACGAACAGGTTCTTGGTGTCGATATCAGGGTGCTTGGGAAGGTTGAAGTCCTTCTGGGCGACGAGAACACCCTCGCGGAAGAGGTACTGCCGGGAAACTGTTAGTTATGTGCGCCATGATTTTGTGCTTTCTTCTGTAGCTCGCAATTCTCCGCCGTCGTCGGTGCGCAGAGCAGCTCGGTGAATGTAATGGTTATTACCTCGTGGATCTTCTTGCGGTCGGCCTTGGGAATCAACATCGTGGCGGTATTTGCTGCTCGTCGGAAGGGTCGATGTTGGAAGGTGGCAGTTTAGGAGGGACGAAGACGACTTCTCAAAATGATAACTTTTGTGGGCGGAAACCCTACTAGAATTTGGCTGTAGCGAAGTGGGGTGGAGACGTGGTTGATCTGTGGCTGATTTCACGTGATGAGGACGACTGAGCTGTGGCTGATGCTTGTCGGTGTGGCAGGCTAGTGGTTGATGGAAGGGCCCGCTTATCTGCCAGGTGCAGGCCATTTCCATGAGAAACAACCAAAGCACCGTCGAATCTTTGCGACAGGCCTTCTCAATCATTCATCACAACGGCCTACGCTATCTTTGAAACTGAATACATCCCATACCATACCATGGCTCCCCGAAATGTGAACGTGCTGGTCACTAGCTTTGCTGGCCTAGGATTACCATCGACCCTCGTTCTTCCTCTGGCATCATCGACAACAGTTACAGAACTGCGCGAACGCATAGATGATCGACTCCCAACGACTCAATCAAGACTCATCCTCACCACACTATCCAACAAGCAACTCCCAGCCTCATCAGACTCTCCCATCTCCAGCTATCTCTCCACTGCCGACGATGAATTCCTTTCTTTGCGACTCGCTGTCCCCCTTTGTGGTGGCAAGGGTGGTTTCGGATCTCAACTTCGAGCCGCGGGCGGTCGCATGTCTTCGCGCAAAAAGAAGAGCCAAGAGGACCACGGATCTAGCCGAAACCTGGATGGACGACGTCTGCGTACTGTGAACGAGGCCAAGGCGTTGGCTGAGTATCTAGCTATCAAGCCCGAGATGGAAAAGAAGGAGAAAGAGAAGCGCCGTGAGCGTTGGGAACAGATCGTTCAAATGTCGGAGCAGAAGGAAGCTGAAATTAAGTCGGGTAGCAAGAGTCGTCTTGACGGTCAGTGGGTCGAGGACAAGGAAGAGAGTAGTGAGCGAACTCGAGAGGCTGTTTTGGCTGCCATGAAGGCTGGTAACTACAAAGACAACTTGCTCGGCACATCTCACGATTCGAGCTCTACACAGCCAAGCAACGACCAATCCGGTTCAGATGAGGACAAGGGTACATCATCAGAGCAGTCAACGCCGCCCCCTGCCGAAGGGGCAAAGGCCGACAAGGGCAAAGGCAAAGCTACGACATTCTTTGGATTCGATGAGGACGATGAATTTATGAGTTCAGATGAGGAAAATTGATATGTCTCGTCAAAATGGCCATCAAATTAGGGATTCGCCATTACGACTTATACTGGCCAATCGCAGTAGCCATGCTTGGGATTACGGAGTATGGAACCATGGAGTATTATTTAGGAATTTGAATTGCCAGCGCTTTTGCATGAGCCTCATATAGCTAAAATAATATCAATAATCTCTTTTGACAGTCTACCACTCAAGACTGGAGACGTCATCACAATGCGGAAAGCCAGGATTCAAAACACAACAGTCAATATTTGGGGTTAGCTTTGAAAGCAATATCACAAATGATACAATTGCAGTGTGTCTGCTCTGACTCTTCTAACAACATCCACTAATCCATCCAGTCTACGGGGTCAGCTTAGGCGTCGAGCTTGACGGGGAAGTTTCCGGCCTCTGCGCAATGCGTTAGTCTTTAATCGAGATCGATTGGAACCACTGGGGTTCAACATACCGCGCTGCTCGTCCCAGCGCTGATACCAGCCGGAGGGGCAGAGAGATCGGTAAGACAGCCAGAACTAGACGTCAATTAGCATGAACATCGCTGGTGGAAGTGATTCTTGGCAACTCGTACCTGGCGGCAAGGCGCAAAGTCCTCACCCTTGGCGAGAATGCACTTGTGGTAATCGACGTAGTTTTGCCAGCAGTGCTTGGTCTGGTTCTGGTTGGGGAAACGAGCGTCAGTGCCTGTGAAGTGTTAGATCGAATCGTAGCAATTGATGCAAGTGCCATTGAGTATCGTCGCCGGGGTCGCGTAATCGCAGTCTGTCGTCGAGGAGAAATCGGTGGTAATGATGGTGGCGGTCGAGGGATTCAGGCTTACCAGCTGCGTAAGAGTGTTAGCCTCGGAGCCAAATCAGGTCATTTTTTCGAGCCCGCAACGGCAGTACCAACAGCGGGATTATCAGGGAAACAAGCATTGAACATACCAGTGACAAACTTGAAAGGCTTGGTAACAAGCTCCTGACCGTCGTCCGACATTGTGAATAGCTGTTAAGAGGAATTGACTTGGAGGAGGGGAGATTCTTCTGGGGTCAATGACGGCGAGTATGGAGCTCGGTGCGTTTAGGATGGAGAGGTTGAGTAAGTATCCAATGCGTCGACGTTAGGATGGGTGTCGGCTCGAATCAAATCAGGTGGTTCGATTTCCTTCCGGGAGAGCTCAGTGGGTGCCTCAGGCTACCTCGGGCCAATGGCGCATGGCGTAAGGCACCCATCTCGACTGGTGGGCCTGCTAGGCTCTAGCAATTGCACATCAGCAGATGTTCGTTCGCTCGGCCAACTCCAAACACTCCTTCCAAGGCCGATAATTTCCAATTGAACCCATCACCTCTGGACTTTGATCCCTTAGACCCTCCCCACTCACTCCAAAATGCGTTCTACCACTGCTCTTCGAATGTTCAGGCAGACGCCTCGCATGTTGCGACCCGTCCCCGTGAGTATCTCCAATTCTATGCAATGGTCTGAGGGAACGAGCTCTTTAGCCCTCGGCTCAGTATGACATCAATTGCTGACCCAGCTTCGTTTTATAGAAAGAGGACCAAGCTGGTACGTAACGCTACAAATTCCCGACGATGCTTAATCGAACGACCCGATCCTACAAATGCGGATGCGGATGCGAAAACTATCTCAATCGGTCTGCATACTGACAGAATCCAAGGCCACACCATCTCTCAGCGTCTCCGAAAGCTCAAGCAGATCCCTCCTGAGCTGTACCCTCTCGGTAAACCACTACGACTCAACTAAACCATGTCTTTAGCTAATATCTATATCTAGCTGTTGTCGTTGGCTTCGCTCTCGGCGCCGCCGGCTACTCCATTTCTCGCAAGTTCCTCGTTGATAAGAACCTCCGTCTGGCCCGACAGGGTGCTGCTGGCCGCCACGATGCTGGCCATGCCGAGGGCCACGCCGAGGGCGAGAGTGAGGGTCACTAAGTTTGGCATAAAGATAGGGATGCTATTGGGGAAATGAAATTGTTTGCATGTCCACACGTCCTTGGAAGGACAGTACTGTATATTTCAGACGAGTGTGGTAGTAGGGAAACCCATCAGGTATAAAATCTGAATATTCTCGGTGATGATATGTCATCCTTATTCGCCAGTAACCGTGATCCAATCCAATGCCTTGAACGCCTTCGCTATGCCGGCAATAAGCTCAATAACAAACCTCCAACTTGTATCCTCATTCAGGTTTTGGTCCTGCAACGTCGAGTTGTTCCAATCCTTGCATGGGGTCAGGACCGGCACCTGGCACTGCGTCTTCATCATCTGCCGCATGCTCGGCCAGCCATCCTTCCTATAAACCATGTTAGTTTGCTTTTCAATCATTTCGATTATAACATACCTTCTCCCAAATAGCTGTTTTGCTACCAAGTCCATCCTCTGCGCTTTTAGGTGCCTTGGCCTGTGATACCTTGAGGACCTTTCCGAAAAACTCCGATTGATCCATGTTATCAATAGCCTCCTTCGCATCAGCTGCGTCTTCGAACTCGACGTAGGCGAATCCTCTGTGTGTCTCTGTAGAGTTTGGCGCATCGGGTTTTGGAACCTTGACCTCGACTATCTCACCGAATGGGATGAATGCATCGAGGACATGACTCTGAGTTGCCATCTGAGATAGTCCGCCTACGTAGACAGTGGCTTTCCATCGAGCTGCGTCTGACATTTGGAATGATATATGCGCTTTTTAGTGATTGAAAGAAGAATGAATGGTGTCAGCATAAGCTTGAAAGTCCTTGAAGTTGAATTCATAGCATTCACTCAAGGTGCGCTTGAGTAGCTTAGGTAGAGGTTCTCTGCTTATCACGTGATCATTATAGCTTTTCGAACTTGACTTACAGCATTTGGCTTCTGGCTGCTTCATGACTGTAATGGCTCAATTCATGCAAAGTACTAATGTAAATAGTTCATACTCACTTTTGAGATATCCCTTAAGACATGGTTGATGATTTTCTGACACGCAGCTTATAATATTAAGGCATATGCTTTCCTTTGGGGTCCTGGAAGTCAGTCTGATCACAACATTAGCAGAGTAATAAATCCAATACCGATTGACCTTTAAACTTCCGCATTTTCCCCATATAATTCCTTGCTCATAGGAACGCCTAGTATTTAGGATATCCCGGGCTTCTCTCAACGCGTTCCCCTTTCCACTGGCACTCACATACCTATAAACATCATACCTAAGGTTAGGTAGGTAGATACCAGAAGCTGATCGAGCTCTCTCTTCACGTGACAAGCAGCCCCACCGCCTGGGCAGCTCAGGAGGCACGGACGTGGCCACAGGGAGCTCAGGACTCAGGAGGAGCCAACTAACGGGGGGGAGCCAGCCAGCCTGCAATCTGGCATCATACCTCCCACTACAGGACACACCTCCACCGACCTCGCCCTGCTTCGTTCGAACTCCTTTTGAAGCAGTACTGCGGGCAGAGGCGACGATTCGTTGAGAACTGTATGGAGTCTTCTCAGCCGTAATTGTCCATTTTCCTGTCTTTTTAACTCGTCTTATTATATCGAAACACCATCCTGAGCTGGTACACTTGTCGCATTAGTCCCTAAGCTCCCCACCATCACCATCATGGTGCGCCTTCGAGACATTCCACGAACGGCCGCCTTCGCCTGGTCACCAGGTGCTGGCAAGCCAATTCTAGCCACCGGTACTCATGTCGATTCTCCCGACGAGAGCAACAAGCTCGAACTCTGGGATCTTGCTCTGGATGATCAACAACAAGGCCTCGAACTACAACCTGTCGCTAGCATCGACACCGACGCTAGGTAGATACTCAAGAATGCGCTTTTGAAACCCCATGTTCTGATCAACACTTCAGGTTTTACGACGTTGCATGGGGTCCTCCCAATGAGGATCACCCCAGGGGTATCATTGCTGGTGCCCTCGAGAACGGCTCCCTAGACCTTTGGGATGCTGAAAAACTTATTGCTGGAGACTCTGATGCCTTAATTTCTCAAACATCAAAACATAGTGGCCCGATCAAGGCACTTGAATTCAACCCCTTGAAGCCTCAAATTCTGGCCACAGCTGGCGCCAAGGGAGAGCTCTTCATCTACGATGTCAACGATATTGCCAACCCCTTCCGACTAGGCAATTCTACTGCCCGATCAGATGACATCGAATGCCTCGCATGGAACCAAAAGGTCTCACACATTCTCGCCACCGGTGGAAACGGTGGATTTGTCACCGTTTGGGACCTGAAGACTAAAAAGGCCTCTCTAACACTCAACAACAATCGAAAGGCTGTCAGTTCCATTGCTTGGGACCCCAACAACTCGACGAAGCTCCTGACAGCTACTCCTGACCACAACTCCCCTGTCATTCTTCTATGGAACCTGCGAAACTCCAATGCTCCCGAGAGAACGCTTCAGGGTCACGAGTCTGGTATTCTATCCCTGTCTTGGTGCCAGCAAGATGCCGACCTCTTGTTGTCCTCGGGTAAGGATTACCGTACCATCGTGTGGAATCCCAACACTGGCGAGCGGTACGGTGAACTGCCAGAGGCGACGAACTCCGCTTTCCTCACTCGATTCAACCCTCACAACCCCAATCTTTCGGCAACTGCCAGCGCCGACGGCAAGATCACTGTGCAGACTCTCCAAAACACCAACCCTGATACTACGAAGGCCGCGGCTGAGAAGAACCTTGACGATGAGGACTTCTTCCTCCACGCTGCCCAGGACAAGCCTCAAGATTCCTCTTGGTCGTTGGCCAAGGCTCCCAACTGGTTCGAGAGGCCCGTGGGTGCTTCATTCGGCTTTGGTGGAAAGATTGTCGTGTTCAAGCCCAATGCTACTCAGCCCGGGCAAAACCGTTCATCGAAGATCTTGATCACCAATTTCACTGTTGATTCTGACATTTCTACTGCTAGCCAAAAATTCCAGGAGGACATCGCATCTGGCAAGATCTCTGAAATATGTGCTGATCGGGTTGAGCAAGCCAAGACTGATGAGGAAAAGGCTGATTGGAAAGTGATGGAGACTCTTGTTGGCGAGAACCCCCGTAGCAGAATTGTCGAATACCTTGGCTTCAACAAGGACACACTCACGAATGGCAGTGTCGAGGAGACATCCGAAGTCCAAGAAGATGAGGAAAGCAAACCCTCAGATGAGGACGCCGAAGAGAAGAAAGAGAAGCGAGTCTCGAGCTTCTTTGATGGTGCTGAGGGCGATGGTGACGACTTCTTGTCCAATCTTGCCGCTACAAAGGGTGCCAAGACTGATAATCCTTTCCATCTTTTCAGTGACTCCGATACCACAGTTGAAAAGAGCATCACCTCTGCTCTGATGTTGGGAAACTTTTCCAAGGCAACTGAACTCTGCCTTAAGGAGGACCGTTTCGCCGACGCATTCTTGATCGCCAACTGCGGTGGTCAAGAACTTGTTGACAAGGTTCAAGCAGCGTATCTGTCCCGCAAGAGTGGTATGCCAAGCTACATGCGCTTGCTCGGTTCTGTTATAGCTAAGAACCTCTGGGATGTGGTCTACAACGCCGATTTGGAGAATTGGAAGGAGACCATGGCTATTCTTTGTACATTTTCCGACCCTGATGAGTTCTCTGACCTCTGCGAAGCGCTCGGTGACCGAATCAACGAAGACGGTGATCGAAAGGACGCCTTCTTCTGCTACCTGGTTGGATCAAAGCTCGAGAAGGTGGTGTCTATCTGGGTTGACGAGTTTGACGAGGCTGAGCAGGCTGGACTGAAAGAGGAGACTGAAGACTCCACGTTCTCAGTTCATGCTAAAACTCTGCAGAATTTCATCGAGAAGGTCACTGTCTTCCGCCACACCACCAAATTCCAGGATAACGAGACAAACTTGACCTCGGATTGGAAGCTTTCCGTTCTCTATGACAAGTACACCGAGTACGCAGATATCCTTGCTGGTCACGGTCAGCTAGAGACCGCCCAGAAGTACCTTGATCTCCTCCCTTCCAACTACCCCGCGGCGGAATTGGCGAGGAACCGTGTGCGTCTTGCTACCAAGAAGCCCTCTGCTCAGCCCGCTTCACGAGTGCCAGCTTCATCGAGCCGGACATCGTCCAGGCTTCAGCCTGCTGTTGGCTACCAACCTCCCCAGCCCGCACCTGTGGTCGGAACTGTGCCTGGCTCTGTCCCAGCTAATCCCTACAGCCATATTGCCCCTACCCCGGTTGCTCCCCGATCAACTGGGTCGCCAGCACAGCAATATCAGCCCCCCTCAAACCCTTATCAACCACAGAACAGTTATGCCCCTCCTGCGCAAACTGGATATGGAGCGCCAGTTGGTTATCAGCCCCCTGCTCAGCCGGGTTACGGTGCTCCCGCCCCCTTAGCACCCCCACCGATGAGCGGTCCTCCTCGCAACACAACACCTTCATCAGTGACACCTGCAGCCAAGATGAAGAACATGGACAACTGGAATGATGTCCCTCTTGTCACCAAAGCACCCCCGGCACGCAGGACCACGCCCAGTGTCCAGCCTATCACATCTCCTTTCCCTGGCCAACAAGGCACAGGTGTGCCTCCTCCACCTCCTGGTGCTTCTCCTTTTGGACAGCGAACTGGCTCGACTCCCCCTCCACCACCTCCCAAAGGATCAGCGCCGCCTCGCGTTCAGTCACCTCTAGCAGCTCCTCCACAAAACTTCCAGGCTCCTCCCCCTCCTGCTGCCAGTAGCCATAACC
>JAAOAU010001282.1:0-15455 GCA_013186845.1 Fusarium sterilihyphosum
GTTTATAACAATAGATCCGTGAACTACCATTCATCACCTATTGTCTGAACGAGGGAATCCCCAGCCAAAAGGGGAGGGAGGGCTGGAGCTGGAGCTGGAGCTGGAGCTGGAGCTGGAGCTGGAGCTGGAGGGGGAGGCTATTGAAGTGAGTGACAATAGCTCTGACACTGACGCTGCCAAGGAGGGAGGTAGGTAGGTACTACTAGGTAGGTAGTCCAGCGATATAATTACTGCTCCTAGTCAATAGGAAAACAGCAACAAAACCAAGTAAAAAGAGAGTGGATGGAAGAGAATGATAAAACAAGGACGGTCAGCCAGCTACCAAAAGGATTGAACGGTGATGGCGACGAATGCAGCCAAGAAAGAAGTCAAGGAGTGGATGTGTCTTGTCTAAGTTTCCAAGAACAGCTCAGCCTCAGAGTAACCAGACACTGAAGACGGAAGAAGCCAAGGCAAGGCAAAGTACAAAGACAGAGAAAGAGAGAGAGAGAGAACAAGAAAGAGAAAGAAAAAAGAGTGAGGTTGGTTATGGTCTAGTAAAAGGAAGGGCTTCCAAGGAGAGGAGGGAATGCGGGAGCTATGTATAAGTTTATGTCTCTGATATGGACCGGAATGTCTTACAGCCTCTCCTTTTGAACGCCAAGCTATTTTGAGAAACGAGACTAGCCATGTTTCTTTGTTACTCTCCCACCCCTTGTCTCGTTTGGGCTTCTATCAGTTCATGCTCTACGGGATAGAATACAGATCAGATGGATACTAGTGCTCGTGCTGTGCATGCTAAAAGATTTCCGAAACAATAGCCAAGGGGGTAGGGGAGGAGCCCTTGAACAAGTCAGGACTCTTCATATAATAGAGTGCCACCAATAGAACCTCCCACAACCACTTTTGTCTAGAGGCTCTGATGCGTAGCTTGACAGTTCCGATTCAGAGAGGGCCAAGGCCAATCACTCCAACGGAGAAAAAGCTTAGCGGAACCATATACGGCTTGGCGTGCCTGGAGATGGCCGGTTCAGGCAGGGAGATGGATAAGTCGAGGCCTGTGATAGGCCCATTTCAAGTAGACGAGCGGGTTCAGGGGTTTACATCCACTAGACGAGCACGCTATTTGACAGTGGAGTGAGTGTGTGGGTTTAGTGAGTACTGTACCTTACTAGCTCACCTAGCTGGAGGGCTTTCAGATGGGACGAGAAACAGCTGACGACGAAACAGAAACATTCCCGCTCAGCTGAGTAAAGTGTAGGTTGTGTTTTCTGCTGGAATTCTCTATTGTGATATATTGATTATCCATCTGAATGCTATTGTTCTTGAATTCGTGAATCATACAACTAACTACTACCGAAATATTTAGGTACACCCACCCAGTCTATCAGGGACCCAGACTTTGGTATCCATAACAGCGCTTCTACATAACTTGACTTGACTGCATGTATACCTTAGCCGCGCGCTCAACTCGTTTCTATCCCTGCCTCTCCACCTGATGCCATCCATCTATAACTAGGTACCTACCTTTGGGAGTTTAAAGCCCAATCCAACAAGCAAGCAAGCAAGAACAAAGAATGTCCAGACAAAGCATCTAGCATATAAATCACAAATTAAATAACCTGATCTTGACCCCATCTTGAATCGTTCATATTCAAGCTAGGCTGAATTCATTCCTTACCAAGACATTTCAGTCACTTACTTAGCCTCGACGCGCGTTATCCAGCCGCCGCCACACTCATGCAAACAATGACCTTGCTAGGTATTCTGAAACATAGTCTCAGGAATGGAAGCAAGGCTAGACCTTTCTATCCCTTCTCCCTGCCTGGCCTACCTACCTACCTAGCACCTCTTTTGGACACTCACACATATGTACAGTACGGTACTCACGCTGCTGACCTCACCGCAAAACCTTTCTGCCACCTCCTTTCTCTCTCATCATCTTCGATACTCCAACATTTCCACTTGATGAACCTTGAAATTCGATAAAAATCTGCCACTACTGAAATGTATGCAGACATCTATCGTATCTGTCCTCTCCTGGCAAGGCTAGTCTACTCTTAGTACCTACAGTAACTACTTCAACGGGCGGAGAATCAACTCCTGGGTCTATTCTTCCGTGCCGTGGTCCCGAAGTCACATCACATCCCGGCAGTCATGATCTCGGCTCTATAGACTAGACGAACAAGATCGACGTCTTTCTCAAGGTCCAGGACCACCTCCATCTTTTTTAGACTTTTGGAATGTCGCGATATTTCCCCTGATTGTATGGAGCCTCGCTACGCATATTGTATCAGCTTGATCTGTATCTGGGATTATCCTTGCCCAATAATCATGAGGATCTCACTCATTCGACACAAAACAGTTTCACCCCACGCATCTCAACACTACTGTATGTACCTACCTATCAGTATCGGATAATTCCCCCGTAGGTGGTTGAACATTTTCTTTCGGACCGATCGCAATCCCAGCTACCCGGGTATATACTGTACTGTAATTAAGGTACGTAGTATAGGTACGGAGTATGTTCTTTCTAATTGACAGCCACATGAAACTCTACATACATCCTCCTCCACAACCTAACAACATCCCTTTCATATCTATAAAACACTTCCCATCTCCTCTCATTTCATACCATGAGGGTTCGGTAAGCAGGCGATGCTTCCGAATTCAAACCTCTCCGTGCGATATGCAGCCGAGATTTCTCCCTTACGTCCATCTCTCTCGACTGTCGCGGTTCTCTTTCTAATGCCTCGTCTAAGTGGGTATATGCAGTCGAGAAAAGAAAAAGTGCAAATCATGTACCGAACTCCGTGGCAACCATCAGCACAGTCATACCATTAGACTGCTTTTCGTGTCCGTGTCCGTTCCCCGTATATCGTCTCGCCGAGTTGATGCGTCTATATCCCAACAACAAACAATCAAGGGTAAATCGTCGCTTCATTCATCTCACAGCTTCATTCAAGTGCTCTTCACAACTTGACCTTCTTGCCGGTGAGCTTGAACCATATGACCGCAATGAGATCCTCCTTAAAGCGCTCCCATGGGTTTCGGTTGAGCCAGTAACTGAACTCACGGTAATAGTACATCTCGCCCCAACAGTCTCGGCCCCATTCGCACCCTGCCATGTTGACCAGGAAATCGCGCTGGTTCTCCTCATAGTGGATATGCTTATCCTTAGGACCGCCATCGGGGTTGCAAGCCCCCGGCGGGAAACTGTTGATCTTACGCTGATGTAGGAACCCGACATGCTTGCGCACCCATGGTTGCGTCTGATATAGCTGATCCAGCGCATCTTGCTCTTTGTGTTCCCACTGCATGTGCTTCTGCTCATATGTAACAGGATCCCACCAAACGTCGAGCAGTCT
Organism: Fusarium sterilihyphosum; assembly: GCA_013186845.1. Lineage (NCBI taxonomy): Eukaryota > Fungi > Ascomycota > Sordariomycetes > Hypocreales > Nectriaceae > Fusarium > Fusarium sterilihyphosum. Next base: position 3,348 of record JAAOAU010001282.1, read on the forward strand.
GTCCGTCCAGTCGCTGCGCCGCATGAAGAAGGATCCGAGGTTGAAGCCGGCGCAATCCTGTGTCATGATCATGTTGATCGAGCTGGCCTTAGCATCTCCAACAGGGCTTCGCGAGACCTCATCCAGATAATGATGGGTGAAAGGATGCGATATGTTGCGAGGGTTGAAGTAGTTGATGTCGCGCTTGACTTCTGTCTGCAGGTGGTTGAAGATGTGGTCTTGAAGTGATACTGAGGGCTCCATGACGAATGTGTTCAAGTCCAGCCACCAAACCCTGGCATCGAGTTTAGTCTTTTATTCAGCAATACACACAGCCAGGGTCAGCTTACCATTCAGCCTTGGGATACTTCCTCAAAGTCGACCGAATAAAGTCGACTTTCTCCCAGCTCTCCCGCCACTCGTGCGCATACTTCTTCTTGGTGCTCATGTCCACAATTTCCAAGTCGTAGCCCCATCGGTTGACGTACTTTCGCTTGTTTCGCACGCTGTCTCGCTCGATAGCCCATTCTCTGGCACCCTTCCACTCCATGACACCACCTCCAACATTTGCGCCCAAGATAATGACAAACTTGTTGCCGCCACCAAACGATCTTCTCCAGTAATATACAAGAGCTGTAAATGATCAGTCATAGCCCGAGACCCAATATAAGCCAGGGGCAACTTACGGGTTGTGTAGAAAATGGTGTAGCAGAGTGTCGCTAACAGCATGAACAGTAGAACCATCTTTAGTCTTCTGCCCATGCGCCCATAAATCGATCGTATTCTACCGGCGAGTGGTACCTTTCGAATCCATCTTGGCCCCCGTGCATGCTTTTCCTTCCAAGTCTCACGCTGCCCGTTAAACTGCGGGAGACTGCTCGATAGTCGCCGCATGTGTCTGCTGAAGAAACCCTTGTTTTGAGTCGAAAACGAAGAAAATGTGCTAGAGTTGTGAGGTCGCATCTTGGCCGATTCCCATACAACAGGACCACCGCTCACGTTCGCTGGAGTTGACCTCCCGCTGTCAAGGCTCAAGCCTGGACTTGACCAGCCACCACCGGGAACAGGCGAGGGGCTTCGCGAAAGGGTCATGGAAGGACCTGGGGTATCTGTAGGAGGCGGGCTCAGCGATTAGCCCGCGAACTAGGTTGACTGCAGTTGACGGTCCATGGAAGTTAAAGACAAGCAAGATATATCTATGGGGGAAAAAAAAGAAGAGGGAGAAGGAAGGAAGAAAGAAAGAAGCGAAAGCAATGGGCTTAGGTAGCTGATAAAGCAAGGATGATCAAGAACAAGTTAAGGCTGAGGCCACGCAGAAACTAAGGCGGAATGACGGGCACAAGAGTATGTATAAAAAGAGACAGTGGGGAGGATAACAGTCCAAAATACAGTATGGATGGTGTAAGGGAATCCGCCAAGAAGCCTCAAGGTATGAGAGCTGAGACATTGACAAGACAACTGGAGAGCGAGCGTCACGATCAACTGTACGTACCTGGAACTGGAGATAAGGGACTGTTGTGAGGCTGCTGTGGCCTCTGGGGATCGGAGGATAGCAAGCCAGGGTTGATCACGATATGGCTGACAGAAGACCGTTGTCTGGTATGAAGTACACGGGAAGGGCGATCGCTAAACGAGCTCGAAGAGCCGAAGGGTGAGCGTGATGAAGCCAGCTTGTTGAGCAACGTCGCAATCGGCGACTTCTAAGAAGGGTGCCGCTTATGCCGGTTATCGCGAAGTGGAGGGTGAGGGGCAGCAACTCTCGTGGAGGGTCGCAATCACGAGGATCAAACTGCCGTGATAGCAAATGCTTGGTGTTGTGTGGTTTTCCCCCCTTCCCTCTTTTCCCCTTCTCATTCGCCCACTCTGCCTCTTCTGCCCAGAGTCGCAGGAACGAGAAGTTCGCCTTGACGCCACAAACGTCCCGACTTTTCCACCTTGGCAAGGGAGGGTATACAGACGTTGTCCAAAGTTGTTCAGCTGGAAATGTGGCGCAGAGTCAGAATATAGTAGGCGGAATGGAGTATCGGGGGTCGTGACGGGGCGATGGGTGGCAGCACCGTATACGAGGATTGGACGACGTTGGCAGGTATACGGGTATGGGATGGTCGATACGATGCAACGCGATGATGGTGACAGAAATAGGTTAGAATTTCCCCGTCGTGGTGGGTGGATGATGGGAGAATCCGCAGTGAAGCAGGGCAGTGATGGCGCAGTTTTCTTTTTTGGCTTTATCGTATCGACACTAATAGAGTATCCCGGTCTGACTAGTTAGCAGCTACAGTAGCTTCAACGATGGAGCTTCTCAAAGATTCGGTGTAGTTATTTGGATTCAACAGCACATCGCAGAATGCACCGGCAGGTACCTAGCTAGGTAGGAATAAAACGAGTGTGGTGCACTGAGTCGCAGTGTCTTGAGGTGTAATTGTTGAACAAGCAGTGATCCTATGCGATGCGATGCGACTGCGGGAGTAACGGTGAACAACGGTCGGTGTAAATGCAATCGAGTCTTGTCGCAACTGGATCTGAGTAAGATGCAAGATACTGCATTGACTGGAGTACACTAACAAATTAGCCGAGTCAGTCACTTTGTTCAGTGTGTTGGACGTGAAGCTCGTATCGCATTGGATCGTACCGTATCGCTCAATGTAGGTAGGTATAGTAGGTTCGCTTCGTGATGGACAGTCAAATTCAGGAAAGGATGAGAGAGAGTGCAGCAAGTCCAAATTATTATAACAGAGACCAAGAAAACTCAAACAAAAAGGCCATCTACCTACCACAGCTCTCAGGGGAGGGGGAAAGCCTTTTCTCTTGCTTCAAGATTCCCTTCTCATAGATAATAGGGGGATCCTGGACTTTCAGAGCCAAGAAAATAGGTAACTATGCTACACTTGGTTCTAATCCGATCCCGAGAACCTCCCTTTCTTGAGAAGACCAGGGGATGCCGTACTCCATCTCTGTGTAACAAAAGATCCTTTACATCCAATGCAGGCACAGGCACAGACATAGACACAGACACAGACACAGGTACAAGTCCCTTGTTTGTCAGTCCCCAAGAAGATGACAAGCTGCAGTCAGCCTCTTCGATACTGTTGCATTGGGAATTGGGTGACCTCTACTGGAAAAGGCGACATTTCTCGAACCTTAGTACTGGACGTAATGGATCGTGGCCTGGGCCTTGGTTAAATTTCCTGTGCCATGCCCTTCTAGCCCTTCTATTTCTCAGCCTTGGACCCCTATCTTATTAGGTACTAGGAGACCAGGGGGGAGAAAAAAAGAGCGGAATTACGTCAGAGCTCATCTTCTCCAATTGAATCTGCCGAGACAATTTGATTGTAAGGATCCGATCAAAGAGCGCTCACACTGCTAGTCTGAACCGGTTACTTGTCTTGTAGGGCAGAAATGTGTTAGGCTGGTGATTCTTCTTTGCTCCTTAAACTTCTTTCTCCAAGTGCTGATGCTGAGATTATGTATCCGTAAACCCACTGATGTATTAGAACTCTTAATGGCCCGGGCATTTTGACAGTTCAAGAACCCCACAATCCTTAGGTATTGAATTTCAGGTTCAGGGGGGTGTAACCGTTAACGGAAAGCCAAGAGTTAGCGGTAATCAGCTACCTTAAATTGATGAGGAGAGTGAATTGAGTTTGAAACCAAGAGCTTCTGTCATTTCAAACATCATTCACGATGGCAGTCTGCAACTACCGCAGTACATACATACATTCATATTTATATGCCGACGGGACGTTCATTTCTATTAGCTTTGGTGGGTTACATCAAGCCAAACCTACGAGCCGACCCTGAACCTGTCAATCACAGCTTGAGCCTCCAATGGGCATTAGCATCGGTGTCATCTCACCTGTCAAATGAAAGAAAGGCATAGATGACTGGTGTGCAAACACCTGCCTGTTAATCTTCCTCTCACAAATCCACGCAGAGTGAAGTGTCCTCTGGAACGTGATGCACCATAGATATCATCTTTAATCTCTCTTCGCAGCTTCAGTGGGTGCACAAGAACCAGGAAGCCCTCAGACAAGTGTCTGGAACTGGCGGCCTCTTGCAAAGCGTACCTGGATACTCCAGAACCAAATCATGAGACACCGGCATGATGTGCAACACTGCCCCGAATGGCCATGATGGCTTCTGAAGAAGGGTGAACTCGATTTGGCCAGGCCAGTTTAGCGACCCGTTCGGTGCCGGGGGACTCAGAAAGAATCTCTTCGTTTTGAGTACGCCTCAACAAGCAAGAGTTTGTCAAGTCACTGCATGCCAAATAGGTACCAACTGTATCCATGTTGTGGTAATGAGGCCCTTTCACCTTGACCCAGTCATACTGTCCATGGCCGATATATCTGAAATTACGTCACGACTGACGATGCCAAAGTTGACCTGATTGAACCCGTCCGAATCAACGCTTCAATAGCAGTCAGTACCAGGTTCAATCAAGCGTGGCTTGATTTCATAACAGGCCTTGTCTCGACCAGCCAACAAACACCCCAAGCCAGGCCGAGTGGCCCTTTTCGAGAAGGAAGACCAACGCTTTTGTATCCAACATGCGTGTGTACAGTACCTACCTTACTGTACCTAATGATTGACAGACTAACAGCAGCCGGATGCCGAACCCTTTCCCCCGAATACACTCTGGATCGCGACAACAGCCAATTGAGCATTCTCCCGCCTCTCCATCAGAGACGCGACTTGGGCTTTTGCCTCAAGACCAATCTCCCCTAGTCCCTGTTGACTCAATTAATTCTGGTTCGATTTACGGAAACCCGTCGCAGATTCTAGGCGTGCAGTGGTCGCCAATACAACGGCCTACCTACGTACGAATCACACACACACACGGCAATGTCGGCGCTTAGAATTGACCAATCACACCCTCGAACCCCAGAAGGATGGCGGCTATTCCACACTCTCGGTTGCCCCAGGTCATTGAATCCATAGCCTATGAGCTATTGTTCAACGTTGGGACCTCAAATGCTTTATTTAGCCTGCATCAAATCGATGCGGGCTTCTCACCAGAGTCCAATCAAGATGCTTTGCGCCCTTGGCTCTGGTCGATCCTGGTGCTTTTGCTTTTACCTGGGACCATCTGAAGATCCACTAGCAACAAAATGCAGTTGCTCGAGGTGCTATTATCGCCCACATCCTCATTGTGATTTACTTCCCTATTGTCGTAGTTTTCATCCATTCTTCTCCTCCTTCTCCTCAAGTCATACTTGCCTACCTACTCTTTTCATTCTCTCTTTTGGTTTCTTATTGTCGCTGTCGGTCTTTGATTGTGAACAAGCTATTCTTGTCACATCCTATTGTTCACTCTCTCTCCTTTGTTCTACTACATTCATACCACCACTAATTGGCATTTGTTCTGTATCGTTTGCTTCTATCATCTAAACGGTCAAGATTTTGACATTCTTCATCTTCATCTAAACAACGACGATATAGTCAAACAAACACCAAACGATACAATTTCCATACGACCGCCAGCCATACATGTCTAAACACTAGATACTGTTAGCTTTCCTTCTCGTTTTGCCTCCCTTTTTCTATTCAAAGACTGGTATTTACACCATGAACAACGATACTCATAATCAAGTCCCGGTACACCCACCGCCGTACTCGGAAGCCCAGCCACGGCGTCGAGAAGAGTGGGAGGATTGGGAGGATGACGAGCCTATCACGCCCATCGACGCTGGGGAGCAAGTCTCTCCAGCTCCGCTGAATGTGTCTACTCGAAACTCCAAACCCTCAACGCGACGTGCATCAAGAGCTTCTGCTGCAAGAATTGTCCGAGTCAAATCACGCCAGAGACAGAAGGTCCAGAATGCCAAGGCAGGCATCAAGCTTATCACAGACATGTCGACATTTCGCCGCCAGAACTACATGCCAACGCCGGTAGGACGAGCTGGGAAATTTGTAGACGCTGCTGCTCTAAAGGCATTGGAGGGAGAACCAACATCGGCTTCAGTAGGAAATTGGAATTGGTTCAAGAAGAGCAAGGACCAAAGCCCAGCAACTGCTTCGCCGCTGTCATCAGCCCAGCCAGCTCGATCAGCACGTACACCAGACAATAAGCTCTCGCCGGATGACAGACCCATCGTCATTGGTCTGGCTCTCTCATCTGAGGAAGCGGGCAACTCTTCCCGGTACGATGCCGCTCCAACACCCATTGAAGCTCCATCACAGCCCTATTTGCCTCGAAACCCTTCTTCTTCAACAAATCTGTCTCCATTTCCAGTTCAGCAAAAGTCAGTATGGTCACCTGATACACCCGACACCGTTTCCTCGTTTAGCACCATTCGATACGCCTCAAGTATCTATTCACAGTTTCCATCTCCCGGCACGACGACGGCCGTCAATGTTCCACCAGTGCCTGCGGTTCCAGCAAACTTCAAGAAGTCAGCTCATCAGAGGCTCATCAGCTTGGAACTCGGAGGCAGAACCCCCGATGACTCTGATGGCGGCACGCCATGCACATTGTTTGAAGAAGATGGCACTTCAAGCCCATACAAACAAGCAAGGGGAAAGACATCAGCACTGACGCCCGATAGTGCTGCATCCAAGTCCCGTGGCTGGTGGGATCATCATGTTGTCACACCTTTTATGGAGAACAGACTGACATTCACTACCAGTCCAAAGGTGTATACTGACTCACCAAAGACTATCCGAGGGGATGAATGGTGGAACAAGCAGGAGACCAAGCCTTCTCAAGGAGGTTATCTTACACCGAGCTTGGCTCCTGGCTCATTTCAAACACCAATTGTCAAAGAACCGACGCCACGCAGGACACCATCTCCCCGTTTTGAGCACACCCAAGAGAGCGAATCTGGACCTTCGACTGCAAGGGCATCCCCCGTTCCTGAAACCATATCCATTTCAGAAAAACCACAAATACTTGTGACCGAGGAAGAAGAAACTACAGGGGAACAGCTGCCTGCATACTCGCCTCCCGAAAAAAAGAGCCAGGCTGCTCCAGTACCAGTAAGGTACAGGGCTGTTTTCCCGCCTGGACACCCACTTCAAAGCCAGTTTCCCCCCTCGCCCGGTCCTGTATCTCCTGGTCTCTCCTCTACCATGTCATCCCAACGAGCTGAGCAACTGACTGATATTCCACTTACTCCGGCCCCGCGAGGCAACCTGCGTGTCTCTCAGATGCCTCTGCCAACACGACCGCTGGGAACATCTGCACCCCGCGAATACTCCCATGGCGAAGCCGAACACGCCACCAAACAGGAGCGTCAAAGAAGACGAAACGAGAAAGAAGAGGCTGTTGCTCGGCGCCTCGGTGGTTTCTGGAGAGGTCGAGGATGTATTCCAGAGAGGGGTTGCTTTGGTCGGACTGGACGCGAAGGCCGACGGCGCCGTCGTGTCTGGATGATTATTCTAGGAGTTCTTCTTGCGGTCATTATTCTTTCGATCACTTTAGGCGTTGTTCTGACACGCCCCAAGCATTCAGAGGAGGTGCCATCAATCTGGGTCAACTTGACGGATTTCCCACCCATGCCAACCGGAGACTTGACAATCGTTGGACCGGACAATACCGCCGCAAAGAGTGGCTGCACTGAGCCATCCACCTTGTGGAGTTGTTCTCTACCAAAGGAACAGCATGACTCTGTAAAGCCTTACAAGCCTGACCAGCCAACCATTATCCTCCAGATCCAGTGGGACAACAGTACTCGTAACGATTGGAAAACTCCCAACGAGGATCCCCCTTCGTTGAAGGAGCGTCGAGGTATGGGAGGTGCCGCACATGCGGGAGACACTGTCCGAGCACGGGGGGCGGCGAGCTTTGAGCCCAGTCCAAGCCCACCCAAATTCCAAGAGATGTGGTTTCTGGGAAACACAACCGACGATATCAAATCCGATAAAAAGGGCGGCGAGGCGACTCCATTCTACATCAGTCTGGTTGATTCTGTCGACGAGAGTAGCCGCAAAGAGCTAACCAAAAGGCAAGAATTGGACGTGAATGTTAGCCTTGCTGAAGTGCTCCCATCCCCTGATCTCAATGAGAATGGTGCATCCAAACCAGCTGTCCTGCTCCCGCAGCCGGTACAGCAGCCAGTGAGGCTCTACGACCGCGGGCTTCCGACGGAGCACTATGGCTTTTACACCTACTTCAGACGAACCATCTTCCTTAAGTCGGTGACGGTTCTTAATGATACCAAGGATGGGGACATCCCCCTAGACGAGGACGGTGGCTGTCGGGAGACAGAGGCTGATTTCATCGCGACGTGGAGCGAGACACGTTTTCTCGTTCAAATCTGGACACGCACACTGGCTGCCAACACATCGAAGCTGATCGATCCTACTGGGCAAGGCGCCATCGACGGATCACCAGAGCTGATACAACCAGGAACAATGCCATACCCGGTGACGGTAACGATGGATACACATGGAGGAGACCCAGGGAAAAAGTTTGTCTGGGCCTGGCCTATCGATGATAGACAGAAGATTGATGAAGAGAACCCTAAGCTACTGGCCAACGACATAGGAGCTGGTGGCACGTGGATCAACAAAAGGTCTCGAGGAGACGAAAAATTTGGCGGATTCGACGGCGGGACCGGAGGATGTAAATGCCAATGGGTGAATTGGGTGTCAAGATGATCACCATCAATCAACCAACCTATTAATTGACTAATGATGGGATGCATGTAGATTAGTAGATAGCTAGGTACTTATGCATCTAACATGAAAGCATTGGAAAGGGCGTTGAGGAATGTTCAACCCTGGAGGGGATTTAAGTAATCAACTGGGTTTAGTCAAACTTATTAAATCATCTCCTTCTATCATCCGTGATCAAGTCAAGATCCGTCTTTGATGATGTTGTTCCGCATTCCCCCCCCACTTGTATCCGATGAGTGGGGCCGTTCCGTGTTGGGGCCGTAGCCCAAAATAACTTCACATCAAGTTCCTGTAACTGAATGCCTTTGGATCTGTCTTATCATATCCTCAGATAAAAACCCCAGGCTCTTCACGCAGATGCGCTCTCTTCTTCTTCAATGTCGCCATAAGGGAATGCTCCTCGGCTTCAGGCCTCAAAGGCTCCGGTATCTCACAACCCTCGCCATCGAGACATCCTGTGATGATACGGGCGTGGCCGTTCTTCGGCATACGCCAGAATCAACTGAACTCCTCTTCAATGAGCGCATATCCTCTGATAACCGCGCATTCAAGGGTGTACATCCAATTGTGGCCGCCAAGGGCCACAGCGAAGCTTTAGCACCTCTTGTGCGTCGAGCAATAGACACTCTGCCAGCTACTGAGGATGATGGCCAGAAATTCTGTGATGCCGGTGGCGTGAGAAGGCAAGTCCCGGACTTTGTATCGGTGACTCGTGGGCCTGGGATGCGCTCGAACCTCGGAATCGGCCTGGATATGGCAAAGGGACTGGCTGTTGCTTGGGGTGTCCCCTTGGTAGGCGTCCATCATATGCAGGCTCATGCGTTGACGCCGCGACTGGCCCGGGCTCTGGGGATGAGTATGGGCGACGAGGAGATCCCTAAAGAGGGACCGGAATTTCCATTTCTGTCCCTACTTGTCTCGGGCGGACACACTCAACTTGTTCACTCAAGAGGCCTAACAGAGCATTCTATCATTGCTACAAGCGGCGATATTGCTATTGGTAATCTTCTCGACCAAACAGCTCGCGATATCCTACCCCCCAATGTTCTTGAAGCAAGCGAGCATGTTATGTACGGTCGCCTCCTTGAAGCCTTTGCCTTCCCACCTGAAAATAGCTCGACTTCTGCCTATGAGGCTGTTTTCACACCACCAGCTTCTCGCTCCGCAGAGATGTCTCCTCCGTCCACAGGGTATGAGTGGAACATCCCCACGCCATTTCGACAGACTAGAAAACTTGCATTCTCATTCAGTAGCATCTACACACACGTTCACGATCTCGCAACCTCCCGCCCCTCCATGTCTCTGCCTGAACGCCGGGCAATGGCACAGCATACTATGGTGGCAGCTTTTACACACCTCGCAGGCAGGTTATGTATCGCCCTTGACGACAAGCCAGAGCTTCGAGCTGCAAAGACACTAGTTGTAGCGGGCGGAGTCGCGAGCAATAAATTCCTCATGCATGTCCTGCGGTCTACGTTGGCTGTAAGGGGCTTTGATGACATACAAATTGTTGCCCCTCCTATAGAACTTTGTGTAGATAACGCAGCAATGATTGCGTGGACGGGTATGGAGATGTATCAAGCAGGCTATGAGTCTGAGTTAACTGTGACGGGCATTGGAAAATGGTACATGGATCCTGAAGTCGGGGACGGGATATTGGGGGTTGATGGGTGGGTGAGAAGAGACACAAGAGACACCAAGGGCTCGACTCCTTGATAATTCATGGGGAAATCGTGAGAATAATTGCACCCTGTATACTAGTTAACAGCATGGGCGGTGTTAGCTTGACACGCTGTATGATATAGCATTCATTGTATTGTAATTTATTAGACCTTATGTAGCCATCACCACGAGATATTAGGGTTTAGGATATCTGTTCTTTGGCAGGGCAAAGCCGTCATTTGATATATTACACGGTCGTTCTGGATTTCAGGTCCTGTAGACGCGCAAGAGCCACCTCTATCACATAGGCTACGTCAGTCTGCACGTCTCTATTCCTAGGCTGACAGCATCTTTGTTTCTAACCCCAGAATCATCTAATCAAGTGCGCTTGTCACGTTGGTAAACTCGCCCTTCTCAAGCTTGGTCTTCCAGAAAATGGGGTTGGTGTCGTTGAAGCCGTGCTTCACCCAGCCCTCTTCCTTAACATGGTACAGGTTGATGTAGCCACCAGAGTAAGCATCTCGGTGGGTGGCGGCCAGAATACTTCGCTTTCCAAGCTCCAGGGCATCCTCATCCGACAGATCGTACTTGTACTCGGCATCAAGAACACCATAGGCGAATGTTTGACCCGAGCCAACGCAGAAGAGGTTGCCCGCCAAGCGAGTACCATCGCTGTCGACATAGTAGAGAGCAGGGCCTTCCTCCTTGGTGACACCGGCGCACATGGTGCCCATGCTGAGGCCCATTCCCTTGTAGCTGTAGACGAGGTTGGCAAGGATCTTGCTGGCGGCGGCAACGCTGATGCGACGCTTGTGTCGTAGCTCATGGAGGCGACACTGCATGCCGAGCCAGGCAAGCCAGTACTGACAGTCTGCAGCACCACCGGCCATGGTTCCTAGCAGGACACTGTTGATCTCAATGACCTTCTTTACGGTTTGCGAGGCGATCCAGTTGCCAGCGGTGGCTCGGGAGTCGGTCGCAACGATGATGCCGCCCTGGAAACGGAAAGCGAGCGTGGTGGTTCCGTGGGCGATCTTAATGGGGCAGTTGGGGTTTGATCGGTCATCAGTGGCAGCGCGAAGCCATGACGAGGGCTACAATGATACAATCAGTATAATATTAATAGTAGCCAAGTTACGCCTAGGGTACGAACCTGAGCAACGGGGGGCATGGCAAACTTGAGCGAGAGATCGCCCATGGAATTCAGCAGCTCATCCTGGTCCTCAAAAGGCTCATTCTGCTCATATGCTGGTCGGCTGTATTTCGAAACAAGAGAATCCATCTTGACTTTATTGAAAGAGAAGCAGAAGTAGGAAATAAATCGTCTTGTAATCCTTCGTCCTTGAGCTGAGCTGAGCTGGATGCCTCGAATCCTAGCTTCGGTGGCGTGCAAAGGGCGGAGAGAAGTCTTTTCCCTGGTCGTGATGTCTTCGTTATGTCGTTCGTGATCGAGGTTGGTGTTGTTGACGTTGACGTCAACGTTGACGTGCGTGGATGATGATGATGGTGATGGGAATGCTGTGAAGGCGAAAGCGGAAGTACAGTAGAAGTGGGAATTGAAGCTCTAGACAAGGAAGCTGATGCTCAGGCAGCTTCCGTTGCGCGCGTCAACTCAATGCCACCTCCAACTTCGGTACGTACCTTTTCCTGTGACGGCGGGCAAGAGGGACAGGACAGGACAGTGGGACTGCTTCTGAATGCCTGATTTTCAAGGCTTTCAAGCCCAGCTACCATCACGTACCTTGCTTATCTCAGGCAGCATCTTGAATCTTCAACTACAACATCTCATATATATATATATATGTATAAGAAAAAAAAAGCACTGTATTTGTTCATTGATCGCTTCTT
>JAAOAU010001292.1:0-10533 GCA_013186845.1 Fusarium sterilihyphosum
AGTTATTATAAAAGCTTATAGATAAAAGCTTATATTAAGGAAAAAAATATCGTATTATTATTTATTATCTGTATTTGCAGCCTAAAGCTTAACCTTATAGGCCGTAGTTATCCCATAGTGTAATCATATCTGCTGAAAATACGTAATGGGCAAACAAGACTGTAGATCTTAGCAGTATGGAACTTGACTGAAGCTCTTGAGCAATGGCTGGTGTGATCAAGTTTCCAGGGTTTTAGCAGACAGAAGTCTTTGGCATGTGAACGGCGCACCAATGTTCCATTCTCCCATAATGTGAACGGGGCAAAAGACGGCATATTTCGCATTCTTGGTGCACCAGCTGGTTTCTTCAGTGACCCAAAGTTTCTTTACCCACGCTTTGCACCGTGCCTTACACTTCCGAAAGAAGCTGGCGTGACAGATGTTATTGACCGGATGCTATCGGCAAGGGGAAAGAGATCGCTGCCTCCAGTGTACTTGTTTACTGGGCCTTGCAAAGAGAACATCTTTATGGGTGATGAGGTTGATCTCACCAAGCTACCTGCTCCTCTTCTGAACAAGGCCGACGGATGGAACTACGTTAAGACATTGGGGATCAACATTTTACCCCTCCGACAGAGCCATGGACAAATGGGTCAATCACACGGGCTGCGATAAGGTTGTCGGTAGTTAAAAGAGGCTTTAGCCCCCAGCGCATAAAGGTAAAGAACACCAATAAATACATACAGGTAAGATACTTATTGCCCTTACAGTTGCCTAGGATCTTAGTTTTGGCTGAAAAGTTAGTATCCTGATGACTGACTCCAGAGGGAAAGCTTTTCTATTGGAGATTTAGTCGTATTTGGGACTAGGTGTCTAGTTAAATAAAGCTTTATTAAGCTATAAAGGTTTTGAACACAAAGTAATCACACAGGCAATGGTTTATCAAAAGACACGAATGGTCGGTCTCATCATGAAGCCACAGCATATTGCTAGGATCTTCGAAGAATGGAAAAAGACTGGCAAAGACGTCCCGTATACCATTGCCCTGGGTGCTCCACCTATCGCTATCATGGGGGCCAGTATGCTCCTACCAGCTAGTGTCTCAGAGTCTTGGGCTATAGGCCCCTCCCTAATAGGACCCTTGTACTGCCCTCTTTTCTAGGCTCTTACTACCTTGATATACATACCCCTCTCACGAAACCCCCAAGTCCATGTATGCAGTACCTCGCCTCAGTCAGTAATTGTTTACACCAATTATACGTATCTGTCTTACTTTCTAGGTAGTCCTTCTGTATTGCTAAATTTGGCCCCTCCACATACCTAACTACAGAGCTATAAAGACCGGACATCTAAACGGAAACATGAACACATAATATACATAACACTCCCACTATATTCTCATTTCAAGCCCTATCTTGAACAATTTATTTATCCCTCATCTTCTCCACATATGTCATTACCTATGGACTTCATCTACCGCTACTCTTTTGAGCCCACTGACTGTGATACTGATGGCCTTTGTGATGGCGTCCCTATCCGCAAGCACAAGGGTCTGGACCTTGATGAAGTTGCGATTTACAAAGCTCAGTATGACTGGGAAGAACATGTGGGACCCAAGCTACCTTTCAGAGGTGGTATGGGCCCAGTGCATAACTTCATCTGCCTCACATTGCCTGAATGTTTGCCCGAGAGACTTGAGATCGTCTCATATGCAAACGAATTTGCATTTCTTCATGATGATATTACAGACGTGGAGTCAGCAGAGACGGCATGATATACCGTACTTGACTTGTATGATTGAAAGCTGACGACATGTAGGTGGCGGCTGAGAACGATGAGTTCCTTAATGCCCTGCAGCAAGGTATCCGAGACGGGGATATCGAAAGTCGTAATTCTGGAAAACGGCACCTTCAAGCTTATATCTTCAAGCAAATGGCAGCCATCGACCGGCCGCGTGCATTGGCAGCTATGAACGCGTGGGCTACCTTTGTCAACACAGGCGCTGGGTGCGCCCACGACACAAACTTCAAGACGCTTGATGAATATCTTCACTATAGATCAACTGATGTTGGTTATATGTACGTTCCGTCCCAAATTATCAGGAATCTGTTAACATGAGTCAGGTTCTGGCACGCTCTCATCATCTTCGGATGTGCTATCACAATCCCTGATCATGAGATCAACCTGTGCCACCAGCTGGCTCTCCCAGCAATCATGTCAGTAACCCTGACCAACGACATCTGGTCTTACGGCAAAGAAGCTGCCGCAGCGGAGAAGGCTGGAAAGCCTGGCGACTTCGTCAATGCTCTTGTTGTTCTTCAAAGACAGCATAACTGCTCGCTTCAAGAGGCCGAACGTCTCTGCAGAGCACGCAACAGGATCGAAGTCGCCAAGTGTCTTCGAGTCACTAAAGAGACAAGAGAAAGAAGCGACGTTTCCCAAGATCTCAAAGACTACCTCTACCACATGCTCTTTGGTGTCAGTGGAAATGCTATCTGGAGCACTCAGTGCCGAAGATATGACATGAGCGCTCTGTACAACGAGCGTCAGCAAGCCAGGCTGCAGCAGACAAAGGAGGAGCTTAGCTCTTCTTATGATATGGTACAGGCTGCGAAAGAAGCGATTATGACAGAGGCCAACGAAATTCACAGACTGTCGACGCCGAATAGCCCCGGCATCGGAGGGCTTTCAGTGAGGGCAATCCTGGAGAAGAACGGTCAGAATGACGACGAGAAGCCTTCTGAATGGGCTGGAGGTTCTGATACATCTGAGCCTACTACCAGTGACCACTCTCTTGAGAATGGTCGCGATGATTCCTCCACTGCCTGTAGCGCTGAGGAAGCAGACCCCAAATCTGATCCATGCATTTCGGGCAATGGGACTGAATGGAAAGTCCCTCAATCGACCCATACTGCGCACAAGAGAACATGGTCCGATGCTTGTGCTCAGAACCTGCCTCCGATGGAGGACGATGTCGTCATGGAGCCCTACCGATATCTGTGCTCATTGCCATCTAAGGGAGTTCGAAACAAGACAATCGATGCTCTTAACTTCTGGCTCAAGGTCCCTGCAGACCAAGTCAACACAATCAAGGCCATTACCGAAAGCCTTCATGGGTCATCACTTATGCTTGATGACATTGAAGACCACTCTCAGCTTCGACGTGGCAAGCCATCGGCTCATGCTGTATTTGGTGAAGCTCAGACCATTAACTCGGCAACCTTCCAGTATATCCAGTCTGTGAGCCAGCTGAACCGTCTGAAAAGTCCCAAGACATTGGGGATCTTTGTTGATGAGATCAGGCAGCTATTCATCGGGCAGGCGTACGAGCTTCAGTGGACGTCCACTATGATCTGTCCATCACTAGATGAGTATCTTCAGATGGTTGATGGTAAGACCGGTGGTTTGTTCCGCCTGCTGATGAGACTCATGGCGGCTGAGTCTCCGGTGGATGACAAGGTCGACTTCAGTCGCTTATGCCAACTATTCGGTCGATACTTCCAGATTCGCGATGATTATGCCAATCTCAAGCTTGCCGATGTAAGTTTATATCCACTATTACATCTATTTGAATGCTAACCAACTACGCTAGTACACTCAGCAAAAAGGATTCTGTGAAGATCTTGACGAGGGCAAATTCTCCCTAACTCTCGTCATCATCTTCAATGAGCCCACCAGGTCGCCCAAAGCAACAGCTCAGCTGAGGAACCTGCTGGTTCAGCGCAGCATCAACAAAGGGATGACCTTTGAACAGAAGATATTGGCGTTGGATCTTATCGAGGAGGCTGGCGGCTTTGCGGAGACTGAAAAGGTACTGCACTCGTTATACAAAGAGCTGGAAGTAGAGCTACAGAGGCTATCTGATGTCTTTGGAGTGGAGAACCACCAGCTTGAGCTTATTCTTGAGATGCTGCGTGTGGAGTAGGGGACAGAACAACGTATTTTCCTTTTCGTTTAGTTTTACAACCGCCAGACTGTCGCTAGGTAATAGTTCACAAATCCATTCATTTGAAGACAATCAGATCCGAGCATGAATCATTGCATTTCAAGCTTTGCAACGTGTGAGGAATGGAATACTAGCATTAGATAACATTTTCACAAACATGCAATAGGAAATAGAATATAATCGTACAGCTTGTATCCTTAAACAGTTAACGTAATACTGTTCAGCGTAACACTGGCGGTGAGTTCGTGCTAAAGCCAACTGAGAAGCGTCCCCAGCTGATACTACAGCAGCGTCCGCGGATGCACTGAACACGATCGCTAGAAACAACAACTCCCAATCCTCAGGGCTTGGTACCCACTGTGCCTCACTGTAAGTTGACACCTTATGGCGACTGCGGGGTGCTGTAGCCGCTAACTACCAGAATCAGTAGCACGGTCTTTGACTCTGCCACTACTAGCCCTATAGACTAGCTAAACGCCTGTATTCACGCTCCTGATCAGCGGGATTTACCAGTCCTACTAAGCCAATGTCACTGCTATGGCATTAGGATTGTCTGTTCAAGATGCGTTATTTTCCAATATCGCCAAGACACGGAAACGGAACAGTGCCCAGACTTTCCAAGCCGCCTTCAGACCTTGATAGCTACATGATGTTAACCCCCTCAAATCTGCGTGATGCGCTGTCCAAGATTTAATTCGAGTGTAATCTATGCGCTCATTGACGTAATCAAAGTTTCGCTCGGAGGTTACTGTTTCTGGAGAGTGATAAACATGTTCCAAACCTTGTAGAACGCCAAGTCGCTCTGGGACTGTTCATTCATGATATGAGTGAGTCTGTGGTGGTTTGGAACCCCGCCGAAGTGATACGACACATGCAGGGCAAAGCATATTACGGAAGCACACCCCTCCACCTTCCGGATCCACGCCTGTAAGCTGACATGCAGGAGAACGCTTTTTTAGTATACTACGGCCCGCTCCGGGAGGCTACGCCATGGTGGGGACTTGTTTTCGTATCGACAAAAACGATATCCATTGCGCGTTTGTATCGTATTGAGCATCAACATGCATTCAGGCTTATCTATCCAAGCCCAGGACTCGTAAGCCTCCCCCACGGAGGATGTCATCTGTTTCTTGCCAAACAGGATTCACATGTCTTGGCTGGCATGTACCAGAG
Organism: Fusarium sterilihyphosum; assembly: GCA_013186845.1. Lineage (NCBI taxonomy): Eukaryota > Fungi > Ascomycota > Sordariomycetes > Hypocreales > Nectriaceae > Fusarium > Fusarium sterilihyphosum. The sequence goes on from JAAOAU010001292.1 coordinate 5,099, forward strand.
ACTTCTTCGAGGGTGTGTTTGCCAGGAGAGCTTCTGGTTCGTGGGACAGGGATTCATTCCTTATCAAAAGGACAACTTGGCTCGATGCATGTAAGATCAGATCATGCAAATAGAAACTTGAGAAGACGTAAATGATTTGGAATCGCAATCATTGACGAAGTATTGCAACTAATGCAATTGCCTTGATTCTTCCCTATGATGATGTCAAAGTCTTGGGCCGCGAAACGCACGTCTTTGTAATCCCAATTGAGAATTCAGGTATCTCGTGCCTTGAAAGTTGTGCTCTCATTTTCCGGTGTCGCTGTTCCCCCCCTTTCCTATAGCTCTATACACTTCTTCGTCCTCTCTATTCTTTTCTTTGACAAGTCGAGAAGGCAAAATGCCCAACTTCAAAATGGATCATCTCAATATTGACATACGCCAGTGGCTTCCGGATGAGATGCCAGAAAGAGGAAACTGGAAACCTTTTGCGATAGCAAGTGTTGTCTTTGTCATTTTGCGATTCTCCGTTATTGTTACCTACCGGCTTTTCTTCTCCCCTCTAGCCAAATTCCCTGGTCCAAAGATTGCTGCGTCAACTCACCTTTACGAGTCTTACTATGACTATTGGAAGCAAGGCCAATACTACAAAGTCATTCAGCGCATGCATGAGAAGTACGGTATGTTTGAGTCCCCCTCATATCCGTGATTCCTTGCCAAAATCTTTCTAGGTCCCATCGTACGCGTCACGCCTGATGAACTGTCAATCAACGACCCAGACTTTTATGACACCGTCTACGTTAACGGTAACGTTCGAAAAACAGAGTCCTTTGGACATTCATTTGGTGGTGGACTTGGCATTGAAGGTTCGTTTTCTCTCGTGTAACACCACCATAGCTACTCATTGATACCATCAGATACCTTCTTTGCTTCTAAGGACCATGACCTCCACCGCAAAAGAAGAAAGCCAATTGAACCCTACTTCTCTCGCAACGGTGTCTTGAAGCTTGAAGAGTTAATCGGTGAGCGCGTCGAGAAGTTGTTCCACAAGTTCCATGAACTCTCTGGCACTGGTGTTGTAGTTCGTCTTGACTATGCTTTTGAGGCCTTTACTGGAGACGTCATGTAGCATATTTGCATTGAGAAGCCTAAGTCGCTTCTCGTAATAGATGACTTTGGTGAGAAATGGTATGACATATCCTTCAAAAAGCACTTTATGGAGGTTAAAACTGTGATTTACAGGTTTGAGATGCTTCGAAACGTTTCATTGAGCGTACCTCTCATGGGTATGCTGCCATGGCTCGTCCAGTAAGTCAAGTCATTCTCTTATACTAAAATTACCCTAATAGTTATCAGTGTTCTCTAGTTTATCTCTGAACGGTGTATTATTTGGTTCGCGCCATCAACAGCCTATTTTCAGAATTTTCGAATCGTATGTACTATCATCGTTCTCTCCATACGTCACAACTAACTGTTCCTTAGCAAGCGGGTCGTCAGATCGAGGAAGCCAAGCAGGAGAAGTTCGAGAATGATCGCAAAGGCGTCAAGTCTGTGGGCGGCAAGCCAACCCTCTTCCGCTACCTCATTCACGAAAGTGAACTGGCGCCTCAAGATCTTAGCACAGAAAGACTGCAGAAGGAGGCAATGGTACTGCTTGGTGGCGGAACCACTACCACCGCTCGGACAGCTACAATGACCTGTTTCTGGATGCTCAGCATGCCAGAAAAAGGTCAACGTCTCCGTGAGGAACTCAAGCCCATTATGGCGGGATATCCCCAGAAGAAGCCATCTCTTACGGACCTTGAGAAGCTTCCTTACTTGGGAGCTGTCATCAAAGAGAGTTTGAGGTATGGTTCCTGAGCCCTGTCTTAGTTCTCTGAGCCAATTTCGGTGCTAACAAATCGCGCTAGAATGGCATATGGGTCAATGCGTCGACTCCCTCGCACTTCACCCGACACGGCTCTCCAATTCAGAGATTGGACAATTCCGCCAGGCGTAAGTCCAAATCAATTCCTCCTCGGATCATGTTAGGACTGACATTTACTGACCAGACACCTGTCGGAATGAACGCCTACTATCTTCATACTGACCCAATTGCTTTCCCTGGGCCTTTTGAGTATAAACCTGAGCGATGGCTCGAAAATGTTACCCCAGAAATGTATCGCAGCTTTGTGCCATTCTCTCGAGGCTCGCGTCGATGCCCTGGTTCCAGGTATGAGCTTTTTGTCTCAGCGCTGTGAAGCCCAACTGATTTATCTGATAGTTTGGCTCTTGCTGATCTCCATTTTGTGCTTGCGGCTTTATTTGGCCCTTCTGGTCCCCAGTTTGAGCTATTCAATTCAGACAGATCTGACGTGGATGCGATTCACGACTATCTGATGCCTCTTCCTCGACTAGACTCAAAGGGAGTTCGAGTCACCGTCAAGTAGAGAATTGCCAAATTCTATACATTGGATTACGATCAAGACGCAGATATAGTCCTATATACAGAATTATTGCCCTAAATATACCTTCGGTTGAACACCATGAACTTAGCTGCTCACAGGAAATGGAGAATGTGTCTAGAGTGAGCAATTTTGACAATATACTAAAGCCCTTTAATCACTTGAGAACAACTCTTCAGGAGCTTCTGTTATTTCATCTACATAGCCATTTGTTAAGAGTACGAGATTCACCCGGCATCATTGATTAAGAATAATATACCTAATGTTTAAGTTGGGAGATAGATGCACAGCGAGTTTTTAGCAATTAAAGTTCTAGCTAAGGATTAAGAGCACCAGATAGAACTTTGATCCAGCAGCAATATTATATAATGAATGTATTCTGTTTCATTGGACTAACAAGTTCGCGGTAACCTCCATCCGAGATAACATCTCTCCCATTCCGATCAAGGTGCGAAATCTCTCGGCTTCAAAGTCAAGATAAGGGGTTTCTTATCCCATGCAAGAAAGCATCTCTGAGATGAATGCCAGTCCTCTTGGCCAGGTGCTAGTTCGAAGTCAAACCTGTACAGTATGCGGCTAACTACAACCCGAATTTCCCCGTGGGCTAGGTTCTTGCCGAGGCAGTCTCTCATACCGAAGCCAAAAGGTCTAAAGACGGCGCGGTTATCATTGGCATACTTGGTATCATGCAGTGGGTGAGATGGCTGAAGCCATCGCTCAGGGATGTATGAATCTGGGTCAGCAAAGTTGTCAGGGTTATGGTTTGTCCCCCACTGATAGACAGAGACGACGACCTGATAGTAGTGAGTAAATGCCTCAAATATGAGGTCAAAGTAGTGACGTACGCCTTTGGGAATGTATTTGCCTTCAACCTCTGCACCGGGGCTGATTCTGGGTGGAGATTCGGCTGCCGGGGGGTAGACACGTAGTGCTTCATCAACTGTGGCGTTCAAGTACTCGAGTCTCTTAGTACTCTTCATGTCGATCTCACTCTCTGCCTTGAAAGAGGCACGGACTTCCTCAACAAGTCTCTGATATGCTTGTGGTGAAGATCCAAGATAAAAGAAGAAGCCAGATAAGGCAGTTGTCGTGGTCTCACTCGACGCACCAATCAAGACAGGACAATCGACGAGGATCTCAGGGTCTGTGAGACCCCCACCATCACGGTTTCTCCGCATAAGGAAGCTCATGAAATCACGACGCCCGGGGGTCGGTTGTTCCCCCAGCTTCATGCGTTGCATTGCATGATGAAATGTCATGTTCCTCTGGTCCGCTTCCCGCTGGATCTGCTCCTTGCCAGTGAATAAGAAGTTGATCAGGGGTGAGGTAATGGGGTAGTGCTTGACGAATCGGTTGACGGCGTTTCCCTTGACAGCCCTGAAAAAGTTGGACACCCAAGGATGGTATTCCTGCTTATCGAGACAATCAAAGGGCTGGGAAAAGACAAGCTCCCCTGCAATGTCAAAGAGGAGAAAGTTGATCCAGTCGACTATGTTGATTGGCTTTTCTTCTCTGGCTCTCTGGCTCAGACGCTGTAGGAGCATGTCTGTGTAGGGTTGGATGACGATTTCTTGTTCAACAAGGGCCTGGTCATTGAACGCGGACCAAAATTGCCGGCGATGGCGACGATGGTTTACTTGATTGGCTCCCAGGATGCTGAGACCGTCGCCAGGGAAGATGTACTCAGGATACTTGGGGAACTCGTCATCTTTGCCTCGCATGGCGTAGACCTGGAACCAACCGATGCTGCCATCGATAGCAAGACGGTTGGGACCGATGCGGACGATAGGGCCGTATGTGCGGTGCAGGCCCGAGACCTTCCAAATCCATGTTCCAGAAATATTGCTCATCCACCGTTCTGGTACATTGGTAATGGTAAGGTATTTTGGACCGGGGAATATGGACAGGGGATGAAACCAGATCCGGTAAATAGCAATGGCAGCGAGAGATGCCACAAGCTGGCACAGGCATTAGTGACCCTGCGGGTATTGTCTCGCAGCAGATACTAAACTTACGAGACCTGCGCCGATGAGCAGAAGAGGGGCAAGTTTGGAGGAATCAAAACTCGAGGCGAAGTCCGGAAGTCCCATGTTGAAGTCGTAGTGTGCCATTGATGATGAGTGTTGGCTTGACCAAGTCTCATTCTCTCCGCCTATTTGTCCTTATTTATGTACATTTTGCGCAGCAAGAGAAACTTGTCACTAGCTAAATCTTGATTCCAAGCAATGCCACACACGATCTGCAAAGGCTTCGTAATCGAGCAGGTCAATCTACTCTCTCAATGTACTCGCTACCTCGAGAGCCTGGAATCAGTATTCTCTGTCATAAGATATCAGGTCCTTTTGTGGGTGTTGCATTGGTGAGCTAGTTTCTGCAAGCTGCTTCCTTTCCGTTTCCCCGAGCGCGCGACGGGCCCTATTTTGGCACTTATAGCGGGCCGAGACGGCTTATCATGCATGTCAGATTCGAGAGGGGCATCCCCATACCTGCAGATAATATTGACATTTGAATCCGCGAGGCATAGCCCAAGCATGTAAGACTTGGCATGATAAACTGAAAACAAGGTAGAGGAAGCGGGGTAGATATCTTTTCGGGTGTTATCATTACCAAGAAAAAGCCAAGGCGAACTCGCAATATAGGATGACTTGTTCGTGATAGTCATTACCAATTATATCATCACTTTGAAGATGATTGCAGGTCGGCTAAGATTTCCCCGGAATCCTTCACACGTAGCTGAGCGGCACGGTGATTCGATGTGAATATGCAAGAGTGACTCTTGGCGAAATTACTGTGGGTGGGGTGAGCGAACTCCCTGCGCTCCGTATAAATGTACGAAATAGGTAGAATAGCGCGCCTAGATACGTTGTTACATATCGTTAACACCCCTATTGGCTAGATCGAAAGTGACAATCTAATGATTAACAACTACTAAGATAGCTACAGTAGATTAGACATATAGGCACTATGTAATTTTAGATACTTAATTAGTATTTTTACTTGTATACTTTAAGA